>JARYGA010040822.1:0-40676 GCA_030545235.1 Helianthus tuberosus
AAAAGTCTGAAAACAATTATAGGACCTGTAACAAAATCAGTAAAAATATTTTTAGAATTTATTTGTGATAAACTTGTATTTTTGAATAATTAAAACATGTATAAATCCAAATTATATTTATGAATTCCTAAAAAAAATTAAGGAAAAATTATATTAAAATTCCCTAATATTCATATACTTTGAAATACCCAATAGAAATATTTATTGAATTTAGTTAAAATTATCTTGTATTTTTATTTGACTAATCTAGTGATTAAAACATAAATAATTAACCAAAATTCCAATTGATATTTAAAAATTCCTAAAATTTACACACAATACACTAGTATGATATATAACAATATTATCCTATCAATTTCATCAAAACACAAGTATAAATCTAAAAGCCCCAAATACTATGCATGAAGAACCCTAATTTCAACTAAAATTAAATACAAATAAATTAGCCTCCTATCACTGCAATTGATAAAGGGCTATTGTAGACCACGAAAAACTAAGCAAGTTGGGTTTGGAATTACTTGAAAACGTTGAGAATTGAAGGAGATATCGTCCGCACAAATTACGAGCCCTAGAATGTTCTTCGATTAAATTCGCGATGTAGAAGTGATGAAATGAAGAAATTCCAATGGGGTTTTGCGTGGTTTGATCAGAGGAACCAACGGTGTAAATTTTACAAACTAATTTCGCGTATTGATATGAAACCCAAACAATGTTCTTGATAAGCTTTAATGTTGATTAAAATTGGGATTAAAATACTTAATTATCGAGGTAATTGACGGTTTATTGATTGAGATTTAATGTCTCCATGAATTGCAAGTGAATGGTAATAAAAGTGGTGTTCAAACGACGTGAAACGGCAAGAATATAAATGGTTCGGGTCTAAGGTCGCGGCTCCATTCTTGCAGTGAAGAAGACAAGTAGGTTTTGGAGTTCCAGGCTACGTATTTATATTAAACAGGGCAGGTTAGCTCACAACTGAGTGAGGTGGTGGAGTGGTTTTCATGTTGTGCGTATATGTGGGTGGTGGCGGGTTCGAATCCCGTCTCCACTCGGTATTTAACCTTTTTAGTTAAAGCACTCTTTATTATTTGCAATAAACCCCCCTGTACTTTACTAACCGAGCTAACCAGATTTTACTAAATAAACTAACTGAGTTAACAAGTTTCTTATATAAAGCTAACTTAGCTAGCTTAGTTAATTAACATTTACATTAACATTAACACTAACACTAACACTATATAATAAATACTAACTTAACTAGGTTTACTAACCTAGTTAACTTGTTTCTTAATATATAGTTTCCACTAATTACAAAAACAACCCCCCCTTAACTTGTAACTTTGTCATTTTGACAGTTTTACCCCTTTAAAGTTCAGAAGCCGTGTTAACTACCATATTTAACGTAGTTAATTATCTCCTTTATAATGTTTAACCGATCTAACTAGGATTCCCTTATAAACCCTCGTTTTTATTCCGATTTTTATCCGATGCAACATGTGACGATTAATTACATGATAAATAGAGTAATATAAATTCTTATTATTATTTTATTGATAAAGGTCCGGTTTTACAATCCGGGTTGAATTTTGGAGGTCCGATTTTGAGGGATGTTACAGTCTCCCCAACTTTTAGGAATTTCGTCCCGAAATTAGGAGGAAACTGCTCGTATAGGATGAAGTGTAGGGTCTTCTATAAACTTAAAAGATATCGATTTGATTTGGTAATAGTATTAGGAATTTGAATCTTAGAATCGGAATGTCCCTTTGGAATGTCAGGTAACAAGTGTTGAACACAAGTCCTAACTTTGCTGTGGATATGCTCGAACTATGGTATATCGAAAGGTGCAGACTTGTTGAGGCGGTAGCGTTCCTGATAAGGGTTGCATACCCAATTAAAGGAATCGCTTTTAAATGCCAAGGATGCAGAAAATGAAGAGTGTTAACTGTTATGTATAAGATAGCCGGTTATAGGCTCTATGATCATTACAATCACGAAGCTCAAGATTGGCGTATCAAAGACGTATTGCAGCTAAAGAGAAAATCACGTCCCAAAGATGACGTGTAACTCGAGAGAGTTTGCAACTGAGTCGTGAGGTATACATGTGATGCCCAACTGCAATCTGTGTCACGACTTGGCATTTTGAAAAGAAAAATTCTCATAAAATGCCACAATTTGAGTTGAATGAGCGAAATTATGGAATTTGAATTCTCCAATCACAAAACCAAAACAAACTAACTAAAACACTCATGATTAGTCTAACGCTGCTTTTGAAAATTTGACAGACACACTTATATATAGGAAGTACCAGCGGCGTATCCACCATGTCTCTATCAAATTTTCATCCACATTGTTATTCGAATCATGATTGACAACACACAACTTACATAGAACTTTTCTCAACCAATCTAACGAGGCTTTTGATAGTTTGATAAGAACACTTATATATAGGAAGTACCAGCGGCGTATCCACCATGTCCCTATTAAATTTCATTGGCTTCGTTAGCGGTTTTGATTGGCTCTATGTGACGACTCAACTCAACTTACTAATTAAATAACCACAAACAACCATTGTATGAGTCTCAAACCCAAAAAGGGGTGCGACTAAATGGTGGCAGTACCTACATCCATAGTTATGGGGTAAGGGTTGTGAAGAAACACTAGATAATTGACCATAATCGAATTATCTAGGGGGTTTGAATCTGCATAAAATGGGGGTTGTTCTCCTTCGTTTGATCCGGTTCAGCTGATCTTCTTCTCCAATAAACTCTGCAAAACAGATACCGTTAGCCTCGTCAAGGGGAGAAGAGGGGTTCTCTCCTTGACCCGACTCCGGCGTGAGAATAAGTATGTGTTTATGAAGAAGAAGAGGTATAGACGAAGTGTGTGTAACTTGAATTTCATACCTGAATTGATCTCGTATTTATAGCCGGGAGTTTGGGCGGGAAAACTCGTTGGTGAAATGTTAACGGAAGATGCTAACCCCGTAAGCGGTTACATTTCCTTCCGTTAGGCTTCTCGATCCGTCGTGAGTGCACACGGATCGCTGATTAGATCTATGGCTGGGGATTTGCCACGTGGAAAGTGATTAAGTGGAGGTTTTACTCCAATTACATGCCATCATTGTGATTTCAGGGGAGTCCGAGATGACGACACGTGTCCAGACGGTTATAACCGTCTGGTGGTGCACGATTGAGTTCTTCTAGAAGATTATTGCCATAATCTTGTGTGACTCTTTTATCGTGTGGCACCAGTTATGTAAATAATATCCAAGTCTGGATGTTGTTAAGCGGAAGTGCCTGACTTAGGATTTTCATCCTTTGTTTATGGAAAAAAGGCGCAAGGATTTATGATTTCCTTTTGGCACGCAAGTGTTGCTTGTCATTTGTCTCTTAAGCCTTCTTTGTAGGACCAGTGCGCAAGGTCAGAAGGGTTGACTGACCAAGTTGTGGTATGGTCCTGAGTATTTGTCATAAGGTTTTTGGGACCTTACCCCTTCAAGTCCCCCCAGTCTAGTGTTGCTCATAAGGTTTTTCCTCCTTACATTGGAATACGTAATGGCGCCTGTCAGGCCTCATTTATAAAGATATGACATTTATTCCTGTAGCGCCGTTTGGAAAAGACATCTGACAGGTGATCATGACTTTCCCCTTTCCCGGAGTTAACTCGCCTGTATATACACTTGACGGATTCTTTTATCCTCTTGTTTAATTTGGCAAAAAGAAGATGAAGCATTCTTACCGTACTCGTCGTTTGCTGGATATTCTTAGGTTTTATGAGGCTGCTGAGGGCCTCATGCTTCTTTCCAGTTCACCACCTTTAGTAACTGTCGGGGCAAAGGATCCGTTCAACCCTGTTTCTCCGGCGGTTGCTGGTTCTGGCTGTGAAACTTTCCAGCACAAGGGTGTCGTTGATGGTGGTGTCACTGTGCTGGCTACTGATGATTTGATGGCCCGTTTCCCGATGATCCAGAAAGGAGGATGCCAGTTGGTGTACCAACGTCGGAAAACTCGCCGGTTTGAGCAAGGTGCCAACCGTTGATGATGGTCCTGCTGCTGGTTAGGTTTAACTTAGAAATAGTCTTTCCTTTTTTGATGTTTTTGTAAACTTGCTGGTTTTGGTACTGAAATTTTTTTTTTGAAGAACATTGCCATGATCTTTGTTATGAAGTGTTATGCTACACTTGGTAATATATATTTTTTGGTGTACTGTTGTACCTGTAAGTTTTGTTTGTTTTGTGTGTTTGGATTACAATATGTTGCATGTGTTTAATTGCTTTGATCAGGTAGAGCGAATGAGAGATGGTATTGTGCTCATGTGTGAACGTTTGTCCAGAATATGCGCTTATGTTGCGCCTTTTTCAGACTGTTCATGAGGTGTACAATGTTTACCATATTGTTTTCGCGCGAACCAAAAGAATTACATGCAATTTGTAACAAACAGTAACATGTATGAAGATGATGTCTACATTGATAAAGCGCGAGGCTTATAATACAAGTGTAATAAGAAATACATTGCCTGTGACAACCCTCGTAATTCCATGTATCCGTACAATTTATTAATGATAATTAAAGTGCTTAGTGACTGTGTTGAATTAATTAACTGTTTCCTGATTACTGTGTGTGTTAGCATGCTAGTAGTATGCAGAAAACTTGACTAAATGGTCCTGAATATTTTCCTATGTGTTAGGAATTAATTGTGTTACAAAAATATATGTATAAGACGCCTTACGGAACAATTAAACAACTTAACGGAACAGTATCCGACCGAACAACCGGACATTACCCGGGACACCAAATATTTGTCAAACACATTATTTAATTATTTCTTGGCTAGTTACGATCCCCGTACACCATAACACCCACTAGAAATCTACTAAGTAAAACATGTAACCTTATACTTACTATAAGTATTTACTTCTCCTCCTTATGTTGACTAAGTATTTACTTCTCCTCCTTATGTGGACTAAGTATTTACTTCTCCTCCTTATGTGGACTAAGTATTAGAATCCAAGATTTTACCTCTATATTTTAGTTAATCTTGGCTTGCTCATGTTGAATAAACACTAGAAAGGATGACTATAAATATGGTGCATAACTTCACAATCTTCACACCATCTTTCTCATTCTCTATATCTCTCTCTTGGCTCACTCTAAAACCACCACCACCATTCCATTGTTGAGCTTGTTTCAAGTGTTAGAAGGTGATACAAGGAGCTTGAAGCTTGAAGGTCTTGAAGAATCCTTCTCATTTGCTTTCATCATCCATCTTTGTCATCTTTTTCTCTAGTAATATTCCCAAGCTTTAAGCTAGTTGTAAGACTTCTTTAAACTCTTGTTTACTTCATGTGTTAGTAGTTAAAGATTATATTATGAAGAAATAATGCTGGTATGATGTTGTTGTTGATCACTATACATGTTAACGGAACAAATAGAACTTGCGTTAAAGCACTATAAGCTGAAAACAGGAAGCTGTCAAACTGTTACAGCCGCTTTCAGTCGGCTGTAACCAGTTCCTAACTTAACGAAAAATTGATTTCTTAAGTCTATAATGTGTTATTATGAAATACGGTTCAAATGGCACTGGAATCATAATTTTTGAACTTCGTTTACTATTTTTAAAGACCCGTTTTGTAACAGCAACTAAAGCTGAGTTTTTACTGCAATAAATGGGTGTTATATTTTTAATCATAACTTGAATTCTATGTAGAGTTAGATCATGAAATTTGTACTGTAGATGACCACCGATGTAATTGTAATTCTCCTACTGGAATTTCGTCAATCGGACGTACGATGAATTTTTCCTTGAACTGCAGCCAGAAAGTGACGAATCTGATTGCAGCCCGGTAAATGATTTTTTATAAAATATTGGTAATGTATTGGATCCTGATATTTTTACACAATAAAATTTGGAACGTTTAAGATATTCTGTAAAAATTTGGGAATTTTTGGAATAAGTTAACTATTTTATTAAAATGTCCGAAAACAGCCGGTTTTGAATATTTATGCTGAAATGACATAAGCTGTAATTCGCGTGTCTAAATGTTGAGTGAGCTATCTGTAAATGATCTAACATGTTATATATGTTATGTGCATTATCGTATGTTTGTTTATGAGTGGGGAATGGATGGGAAACTTATATGGGCATAAACCGTCAAAGTGACGCATGTTGTGTGATAGATACGTGTAGGAACTTTGTGCTCTATTTGAAAGCCACTAAATGACTAACTGGTAAATCATACTAGGACGTGATTGACCAACCTTGACTGCTAGCTATATTTGAGAATCTAACCGAGCAAACCGAGGTGAGTTCACACACCTTCTAAGGCATGGGATTCCCGGTGGTTTGGGAATGGGTTAAAGAATTTAAAACTAAATCTACATATCCTCCTTGGGTAGGATATGTACGACCATCCTCCATAGATAGGATGCCATTATTAATCCTACGAATTCTCCTGGTGCAGAATACATACGTTCGTCCTCCTGGTGCAGGACAACAACCTTAAAACTAGCTAGACAAAACTCTATCATGAAGTCCCTCAATTTATATCGACTTAATCGCCTAGGCCAATGGCGAGCGGGTCATTAGTTAATAGCGCTATTAGGTTTAACAAACCTCACACCGTGCCGTTCGGACGGGCGTGTACTAATGGACTATGGCAAACGGTCAGTGATGATAGACACTGATGTAGGGCACAACTATTGTTCGTCAGTTGTCGATATGTATGGTCTAGTAGTTCACACGGGGAAAGCCCCCACTGATTATGGTTATGGTTTGGGTAATGAAAAAGGAACTGGTTAAACATACTTTCAACTACGGGGTAACCCCCACGGCAATTAAGCCAACGAAAGTCAAACCACGCTTTTTAGAAACAACTTAAAACTAAACAACCAAACGTGAACTCACTCAACTTTGTTGTTGACCCGTTGTTACATGCCTTACAGGTCAGTAGATGCTTTTGGAGCTGGCACGAGGAGGAGGTCGTTGTGGGATATGGACTGTTATGTTCCGTGCTTAACATTTGAAACTTATGAACTTAATACTTATGTTTGGGTTTCATGTTTTATGCTTCCGCTGTTTAAATTAAACTTGGTTAACTTGTTTGTGAACACCTATTATATTATGTGGTTGAACTTTTATTTACTTTACTATATTGTTCAATATGATTGGTGGCTCGATCCTGGTCATGTCACGCCTCCAAGCGGTGGTACTCCGCATGGTGGATCGAGACTCGCATTTTACTTCTGAACTGTGGCAAGCTATGCACAAGTCTTTTGGCTCACGTTTAGATATGAGCACCGCTTATCATCCACAGACGGATGGGTAATCTGAACGCACCATCCAAACCCTTGAAGACATGCTTAGGGCATGTGTAATTGATTTTGGTAATGGCTGGGAAAAGCACCTCCCGCTAGTGGAGTTTTCGTACAACAACAGCTACCACACCAGCATCCAAGCCACTCCGTTCGAGGCATTATACGGATGCAAATGCCGATTGTCACACCCCGACCACGTAGAACATACAAAACGTGGCGGAAACATCGGGGAGTGTTGTAACAGAATTAATGTTTCACAACCATGGAAATTAAAGTTTCGTTTTATTGATTAAAAATGTTACAATGTCTTAACAAACAAGGAAATAGAACATAATTAACTAGTCTTGCATCTTTTATTGTCACTAAAGCCCAAGTCTGCCTATGTGTATCTTGATCATCTTATGCAACAGCTCCTGAAAAACACATGTGAAAATAGGTACGTCAGCATAAAAATGCATGTGAGATACATAGGTTTTGTGAAAATAGGTTTCATGACTTATGTTTGAGAAAATGTTTAGTCATGAACCTTGTAATTTGCTTTGTCTTTGTAAAACATTTGAAAACAATAAGTTCAGATGATACGTATAAATAAGAGAATAATGCATGATTAAATGAATAACCATGTAAACTGAGTTTGTATAAGTTAAGCTGTTTGTAAAACAATGAATCGTGAAAAGTATGTTATTTGTATAAAATGTTATATGTATCAAACTGAAATGATTCAAATAACGCTATGATATGTAATACCATACAAACACTTATATATAGGAAGTACCAGTGGCGTATCCACCATGCTTGTATTATATTACACACGCATCGTTACTTAATCACTTAATCAAACCAAACCAAACAATGTAAGATGTCTATGTTTAAACCAATAGTCAAAAGTCCTTGTATAAACCATGTCAAATGTTGATAGTCCAAAAGTAGTCAAGTAATGTATAACCAAAATGATATGTATGGTAAGTAAAATTTAGACTACTTAAACCATAAGTAAAAATGTACAAAACAAAGTATTGAAGTAAAACTTGGTTTAAATCAAAGTTATGTTTTGTAAGATATATGCATGCTATACTGAATATGAACATTTATGCGGTATTGTAAAAATTCATACATCCAAGCCTTGAGACAGACGGATAACTATGTAAAAGTGAGTTATCAAGAGAATATGTATTCGGATTCGGTCATTCCTTTCATCCCCTTTCCCTAGGATGTCCGGAACGGGATTTGTCAAGTCCTATGGTACCACTACCTACTAACGAACGACATGATCGGTGTTAATGAATGTATAGTATAGTTTAAACAAACCAAATGTCATACCAAAATGTAAGCATGTTTTATGAAGATAATGTACCTAGTATGCTAGAGTAAACATACAGGGTAGAGCTGTAAAACAATGTGTCCATATGTTACTGGAACATATGCAACAGAGATGCAGTATAAAACAATGTACTAAGTATGCAAAGTCATCATACAAAGTAGAAAAGTCATGTAAAACAATGTACTAAGTATGCAAAGTCATCATACAAAGCATAGAACACCATGAAATCATGTACTATAAATGTACTAATGAACATAGCAAGTATATGATGTGAAAACAGGAAAACACGAAAGTAACAAGTAGGCACATGTGTTTCACCCCAAAACAGTTTGGAAAACAGTAAAAGAGGGGTCTATGTACTCACTTGAGATTGCTCAGAAGTCCTTGAGTAACAACCAAACAATGCTAGAGATGGCGGATATCAAACGGCATCTAATATAGGTAACTATGTTAATTAACCGGACCTAGATCGGAAGATCGGGTAGCATTAGGGTTTGTAAACCAAACGAGTGTAGAGACTCGTGTAGTATGGTTCAACAAAGCCTACATACTAATTGAAACCTAACATAATTGTTTACGACCCATTACGACCCGTTTAGGTAGTTTATGCTACTTTAACGCGTCGTTCGCGTGAAACGCGTTCGGACCGCCTAACTAGCCCAATGACAAGTGTTATATGCCTAAACATATTACATAATCAGTTATGTGACAAAGGTTTAGGTTACATATGCTTAATTACCAATTATACATGAAAAGGGGTATTCTGGTAATTTACCTAAGGCATATAAACTACCTATCATACAACTACTCAAACGATGTGACCATAGGGTATAACCTCGGAACGTTATTCCCTACCTACTATGGTCACCTAATGTATTTGGTCGGATCCTAATGATCGACCAAATGGGTCGAGTTCGAAGGTATAGGCGATTTATTAGATCGCCTACCCTACGACCCTAGACAACGTGGTAATCAGTGGGCATAGTCCCAAGGGACTATGACCAACGTGATTACAATCACGTTGCGAAGTTCAAACGAACTTCGCATTGACCATAAGCTGGTCAACGCTGAAAGTCAAACAAAGTTTGACTTTCTGACTCTAAAAGCAATAAAATAAAGAAAAGAACGAAAGAATACTTACGAAGGGTCCCAGAATGCTAATCCCGATTCAAGAATCTCAGGTATGAAACAATGGTTTCAACTTAGAGGTTCTCAAATCAGAATTCTTGTAATTTTGAAGCATGGGGAGTGGGGTATTTATAGTAAAAGGTCCACCGTTAAGATCGTTTCATGGAAAACGTGCCTTAATCCTACCCGTACAAGTGTCGGGACCTTATGGTGACTAAAATGTGATCCTTATCAGATGACTAGACAAATGAGAATGTGTGGTGGTGGATCAAACAGCTGCAATCTGCTGTTAGAAACATTTAACCTGGTCAGAAGGTCTGACGCGGGCCGCCTAAGGATATTAAGATCCTGAGGCGGGCCGCCTAGGAGTCACAGATCAGAACAAAGTTTCAGAAATGTCAGTTTCAGTCCCTGCACGTGTTTAAGGCCATTTCCGACACTTCTAAGGCTCGTAAAGCCAAATTTAAGGCCCTAAAATGTTGCCTAAACATTGAGGACATGAAACATGCTCAAAAATATGCCGGGTGTTGGTTCGTTTGGTCGTACGAACGCGATGTTCGCTTAATTACGACGGAATGCGCATAAGCGCGAAAAACGATCCAAATGACGCGACGAATGGATTTTTGGCAAGCCAAACACTAAAGTATAATATAGTCATACTTACATAAATTTTTGGATGTCCGGATGTATTCAGAACGTAAGTTATGCGCGAAAATGCAAACTTGTGCACTTTTTGACACTTTTAGTCCCTGAATGACACAAAAGTTTATTTTAGCATACCGAACACCTCAAAGCCTATTTCTAAGCTATGTGAAGGATATTTATGGTATGTTTAACTTATGGTCATGCTCCGGAATGTCTGTTACAGTTCAAATTGGCATACTTTCGCAGTTTGTCAAATTTAGTCCCTGTAAGCGATTTAACTTGATTTTGCCATACCAAAGCCTTTAAAACTTATTTCTAAGTTATATAAAGGTTATTTAAGGTATGTTAAGCCTATGTCACTATTCTGGAGTGTTTGTTGCATTAAACTGGTTATATTTACGCATCGGTGCGCGTATAACCTTCCAGAAAGCGATTTAGAGTTTGAAATTGAATAAGAATTGATATGTGCAAATGATACACATATTTATACAAATCCAAAGTATGAAATACAATATTTCATTGGTTTGGTATTTGTTTATTGGCCGTGGAGGCACAGGTGTTACAGTCTCCCCTACTTTAGGAAATTTCGTCCCGAAATTTATTTAGAGGAAACTTGTGAGAGCTTGAAAACATGAAGTTGAAAAGATCGAACAATATTGATTAGGGTTCTGAACTTCTAGTAACCTTTAATAACATCATGATTGCAATGTAAGCGGGATACTTATATACAAGTATATGAAGCGTCATTGGTGTGTCCACCGTACCTCCATTACATCGTTCTCATTTCGTTATTGTTGTCACTATCGGTTCTTACACATAATAAATCTTACTGTGTTTCTGTGCACTAAATTTCATAATTATGTACGCGTCCATAATCAGACAATTCCTTGCACAGTTCACACAGTCTATTTTATAACGTGTAGGGTAAAACCAAATGAACAATCCTGTGATGAGTGTGACTAGACCGCCATAGAGTCCTTTTAATTAAATCAATAAATGATCTAAATAGACTATCAAGGAGTCTGTTCAGCTACATCACTAGATGTCGTTCTTTAACCAAATTGTGAATCAATCTTTTTGACTAGACCACTAAGAGGGTCTCTTATGAAACATGGAATGGTACTATATAACCCAAGGGTCTTAACTATTACATAGAAGCCCATTAAGGATTGAAGGTAGTACCTTTTGAATATCCTGCTACGAATCCCTCATATGAAGATATGAAAGATTCTGCGAGGATTTGGATAACGAATATCCAGAGTATTAAAAACACAAAAATGCATAAAAGAAAACATAAGATGAATAAACACATAGTCACATAACCACAAAATTGTTTAACTAGAAGTTTGTTCTGCTAACAGAGTACATGTATTTAAAGCACACTAGGAATCCATCTCGTGGATTTCATTTGGCACTTTAAACATTATCAAGAATCTAACTATAAAGATAGAAAGATTCAAAAAGAAAATTCGATTTCGATTATAAAGAATCGAAATGTTCGAATTAAGGTACATAAGGAATCCAATTAAGGACTCTGATTTGAATGATGATTATCCACAAGGGTCTAATTGTGGAGATAAAAAGATCCCATATGGATTTTAGAAGTTGGAGATGTTTTGAAATCTTGCACGGGATGTGCTTAAGTCAAAACATGAAGTAAAATTCTTATGAAGTTGAGATGCTTGATATGTCAAGGCGACATATGAAGCAGAATTTGAAGGTTAAGTCAATGTACGAGGAAAATATTTTTGAAAACTGTGCATGGGGTTCTTTTAAGAAAAAATGTGTTTACCGTTTTTGAAACCTTATATATAATACTTTTGAAATAAAGTAGGTGTATTAGGTAGATATATTTACAAAAATGTTTTAAAATCATGCGAGATGAATTTTGAAATTATGTATAAGGTTTTTGAAAGACATGAATGATGCTTTTCGAAATCATGCACTTGATCAGAAAATGTATTGTGTTAATATTGTCTTCAGACTATATGAAATATTTTGAAATTAGAAAGGTTGGTTTTGATAACATGGCCAATGTTTTTGAAATAACATAGACAATGCATCTAGAAAAATTGTTTTCAAACTATATGAAATGTTTTGAGATCATGAAGATTGTTTTGAAATACTGGTACTGTGTATGTTGAAAAATCAAAACGTAATGGGTATGAGATTTGAAAATACCCTTAGTTATCTAACCAAGGATTTAAAGGCACAGATGTGCGAAAAGCACGATTACTCATAATGTCACTTAATTTTCTGTACTTTGTTTCTTAGAGTGAAACGAGTACTTAAAATTTTCGAGGGAATCATGAGCAATCATTTGAAAGAGAGAAATCACAAGAGTAGTTTGTAAGGTACATAGTTCCTTGATGTAGGTATCATAGGAAAAGCCATACACACCTAGCAGGGGGTTGAGCTGGTTGGTTGGGGACTGCTTTACCATTGTGAGCAACCATGGCGAAGTTCTGAGAAGCCTTTCGCTTCTTTGACTTCTTAGGGGATCGTTCATCCATGGTCTTTGATTCCTCGATTGGTTTATTGGCTGATGGTGTTGTCGCCTGACTAGGTCCTGCTTGTCTTGGTGACTCTTGAGTGGCTTCATCCTGGAGATGATACATGGAAGTAGCTAATTCAACAGTCTTCAGGACTACTTCGCCTATTCGCTGAGCGAATTTGGCTGCTTGCTCAGATATCTGGGCGTCATCGTGATGAAGAGACATTCTTGAAGAAAAAGAAAGGCATAGGGAGAAACAGGTGAAAGATTATTGGACATTCAAAACAGGATGATAACGCATGAAAATTGCGATCATTTGTTTGTTACCTAAGGCAAACAAATGAGACGGTGACTAATCAAAGTAAATGGGTCAAAAATAATGTATCGCGAAGACATGCTCGCCTATAAGTGAACACTCATCCCAAGAATTCCCAGGTAAGCACAACTGGTCTCGCGTCTGATGAGATGTATACGAAGTGCTTGCCTAGACAGAAAACCCAGAATACAGGCATTCACCCTTCCAGTTTGCATGTGTTCACATTATTTAAAACCCAAAACCTTGTCGAGATTTTGAAAATTTAAAAGGGGTTCAAAACCATATAACAGAGGGTTCAAAACCTTACAATAGAGGGTTCAAAACCTTGTAATCAATCATCCTAGAACAGATGATTAGTTTTCAAAGCGGTTTTGAATTTTATGTTCTTGTTGTGATCGTCGCCTAAGGATAGGTGACGGTATTGTTTTATGACTAAACGCAAGTAAACTCGCGTTAGGGTCCTAAGAAGGTTATAGACTAGGTCAAAGCATTACTAATAACCTAATTCCCTATAACCATTGGCTCTGATACCATCTTTTCTGTCACACCCCGACCACGTAGAACATACAAAACGTGGCGGAAACATCGGGGAGTGTTGTAACAGAATTAATGTTTCACAACCATGGAAATTAAAGTTTCGTTTTATTGATTAAAAATGTTACAATGTCTTAACAAACAAGGAAATACAACATAATTAACTAGTCTTGCATCTTTTATTGTCACTAAAGCCCAAGTCTGCCTATGTGTATCTTGATCATCTTATGCAACAGCTCCTGAAAAACACATGTGAAAATAGGTACGTCAGCATAAAAATGCCTGTGAGATACATAGGTTTTGTGAAAATAGGTTTCATGACTTATGTTTGAGAAAATGTTTAGCCATGAACCTTGTAATTTGCTTTGTCTTTGTAAAACATTTGAAAACAATAAGTTCAGATGATACATATAAATAAGAGAATAATGCATGATTAAATGAAGAACCATGTAAAATGAGTTTGTATAAGTTAAGTTGTTTGTAAAACAATGAATCGTGAAAAGTATGTTATTTGTATAAAATGTTATATGTATCAAACTGAAATGATTCAAATAACGCTACGATATGTAATACCATACAAACACTTATATATAGGAAGTACCAGCGGCGTATCCACCATGCTTGTATTATATTACACACGCATCGTTACTTAATCACTTAATCAAACCAAACCAAACAATGTAAGATGTCTATGTTTAAACCAATAGTCAAAAGTCCTTGTATAAACCATGTCAAATGTTGATAGTCCAAAAGTAGTCAAGTAATGTATAACCAAAATGATATGTATGGTAAGTAAAATTTAGACTACTTAAACCAAAAGTAAAAATGTACAAAACAAAGTATTGAAGTAAAACTTGGTTTAAATCAAAGTTATGTTTTGTAAGATATATGCATGCTATACTGAATATGAACATTTATGCGGTATTGTGAAAATTCATACATCCAAGCCTTGAGACAGACATATAACTATGTAAAAGTGAGTTATCAAGAGAATATGTATTCGGATTCGGTCATTCCTTTCATCCCCTTTCCCTGGGATGTCCGGAACGGGATTTGTCAAGTCCTATGGTACCACTACCTACTAACGAACGGCATGATCGGTGTTAATGAATGTATAGTATAGTTTAAACAAACCAAATGTCATACCAAAATGTAAGCATGTTTTATGAAGATAATGTACCTAGTATGCTAGACTAAACATACAGGGTAGAGCTGTAAAACAATGTGTCCATATGTTACTAGAACATATGCAACAGAGATGCAGTATAAAACAATGTACTAAGTATGCAAAGTCATCATACAAAGTAGAAAAGTCATGTAAAACAATGTACTAAGTATGCAAAGTCATCATACAAAGCATAGAACACCATGAAATCATGTACTATAAATGTACTAATGAACATAGCAAGTATATGATGTGAAAACAGGAAAACACGAAAGTAACAAGTAGGCACATGTGTTTCACCCCAAAACAGTTTGGAAAACAGTAAAAGAGGGGTCTATGTACTCACTTGAGATTGCTCAAAAGTCCTTGAGTAACAACCAAACAATGCTAGAGATGGCGGATATCAAACGGCATCTAATATAGGTAACTAGGTTAATTAACCGGACCTAGATCGGAAGATCGGGTAGCATTAGGGTTTGTAAACCAAACGAGTGTAGAGACTCGTGTAGTATGGTTCAACAAAGCCTACATACTAATTGAAACCTAACATAATTGTTTACGACCCATTACGACCCGTTTAGGTAGTTTATGCTACTTTAACGCGTCGTTCGCGTGAAACGCGTTCGGACCGCCTAACTAGCCCTATGACAAGTGTTATATGCCTAAACATATTACATAATCAGTTATGTGACAAAGGTTTAGGTTACATATGCTTAATTACCAATTATACATGAAAAGGGGTATTCTGGTAATTTACCTAAGGCATATAAACTACCTATCATACAACTACTCAAACGATGTAACCATAGGGTATAACCTCGGAAGGTTATTCCCTACCTACTATGGTCACCTAATGTATTTGGTCGGATCCTAATGATCGACCAAATGGGTCGAGTTCGAAGGTATAGGCGATTTATTAGATCGCCTACCCTACGACCCTAGACAACGTGGTAATCAGTGGGCATAGTCCCAAGGGACTGACCAACGTGATTACAATCACGTTGCGAAGTTCAAATGAACTTCGCATTGACCATAAGCTGGTCAACGCTGAAAGTCAAACAAAGTTTGACTTTCTGACTCTAAAAGCAATAAAATAAAGAAAAGAACGAAAGAATACTTACGAAGGGTCCCCGAATGCTAATCCCGATTCAAGAATCTCAGGTATGAAACAATGGTTTCAACTTAGAGGTTCTCAAATCAGAATTCTTGTAATTTTGAAGCATGGGGGTGGGGTATTTATAGTAAAAGGTCCACCGTTAAGATCGTTTCATGGAAAACGTGCCTTAATCCTACCCGTACAAGTGTCGGGACCTTATGGTGACTAAAATGTGATCCTTATCAGATGACTAGACAAATGAGAATGTGTGGTGGTGGATCAAACAGCTGCAATCTGCTGTTAGAAACATTTAACCTGGTCAGAAGGTCTGACGCGGGCCGCCTAAGGATGTTAAGATCCTGAGGCGTGCCGTCTAGGAGTCACAGATCAGAACAAAGTTTCAGAAATGTCAGTTTCAGTCCCTGCACGTGTTTAAGGCCATTTCCGGCACTTCTAAGGCCCGTAAAGCCAACTTTAAGGCCCTAAAATGTTGCCTAAACATTGAGGACATGAAACATGCTCAAAAATATGCCGGGTGTTGGTTCGTTTGGTCGTACGAACGCGATGTTCGCTTAATTACGACGGAATGCGCATAAGCGCGAAAAACGATCCAAATGACGCGACGAATGGATTTTTGGCAAGCCAAACACTAAAGTATAATATAGTCATGCTTACATAAATTTTTGGATGTCCGGATGTATTCAGAACGTAAGTTATGCGCGAAAATGCAAACTTTTGCACTTTTTGACACTTTTAGTCCCTGAATGACACAAAAGTTTATTTTAGCATACCGAACACCTCAAAGCCTATTTCTAAGCTATGTGAAGGATATTTATGGTATGTTTAACTTATGGTCATGCTCCGGAATGTCTGTTACAGTTCAAATTGGCATACTTTCGCAGTTTGTCAAATTTAGTCCCTGTAAGCGATTTAACTTGATTTTGCCATACCAAAGCCTTTAAAACTTATTTCTAAGTTATGTAAAGGTTATTTAAGGTATGTTAAGCCTATGTCACTATTCCGGAGTGTTTGTTGCATTAAACTGGTTATATTTACGCATCGGTGCGCGTATAACCTTCCAGAAAGCGATTTAGAGTTTGAAATTGAACAAGAATTGATATGTGCAAATGATACACATATTTATACAAATCCAAAGTATGAAATACAATATTTCATTGGTTTGGTATTTGTTTGATGGCCGTGGAGGCACAGGTGTTACACCGATCACCTCTCTGTTGGGCAGAAGTTGGTGACAGCCAAATCACTGGCCCAGAACTTGTGGTAGATACCACCGAGAGAATTGCTCAGATACGACAGCGAATGGCAGCAGCTCGTGACCGTCAGAAAAGCTATGCTGATAAGGGAAGAAAACCACTCGAGGTCCAGGTTGGGGATCGAGTGCTACTCAAAGTCTCACCTTGGAAAGGTGTAGTCCGCTTTGGCAAACGAGGAAAACTCAATCCGCGTTATGTCAGACCATTCGAAGTCACCGAGAAAATTGGCAAAGTCGCCTACAGGTTGAATTTACCTGAAGAACTCAGCGGAGTTCACAATGTTTTCCATTTGTCGAATCTGAAGAAGTGTCTGTCAGATGAGACCCTCATAGTTCCTCTTAAGGAACTCACAATCGACAACCAGCTGCGATTCGTCGAGGAACCAGTAGAGATTACTGACCGAGAAGTTAAGGTTCTCAAGCGCACTAGAATTCCTCTCGTCCGAGTTCGTTGGAACTCCCGTCGTGGCCCAGAGTTCACCTGGGAACGCGAAGACCAAATGAAACACATGTATCCCCAGTTCTTTGAGAAAAGTGCAACCACTACTGAGGCTGAAGCTACTACGGAATTTCGGGACGAAATTCCAAACCAACGGGGGGATGATGTGACACCCCAGGAAAAACCAGTAAACCACGCAACTTAACTAGCTTTCTCAGTAACTACGCACTAAATTTCGGGATGAAATTTTCTTAACAGGGGGAGACTGTGAGAACCCTCGTAATTCCATGTATCCGTACAATTTATTAATGATAATTAAAGTGCTTAGTGACTGTGTTGAATTAATTAACTATTTCCTGATTACTGTGTGTGTTAGCATGCTAGTAGTATGCAGAAAACTTGACTAAATGGTCCTGAATATTTTCCTATGTGTTAGGAATTAATTGTGTTACAAAAATATACGTATAAGACGCCTTACGGAACAATTAAACAACTTAACGGAACAGTATCCGACCGAACAACCGGACATTACCCGAGACACCAAATATTTGTCAAACACATTATTTAATTATTTCTTGGCTAGTTACGATCCCCGTACACCATAACACCCACTAGAAATCTACTAAGTAAAACATGTAACCTTATACTTACTATAAGTATTTACTTCTCCTCCTTATGTTGACTAAGTATTTACTTCTCCTCCTTATGTGGACTAAGTATTTACTTCTCCTCCTTATGTGGACTAAGTATTAGAATCCAAGATTTTACCTCTATATTTTAGTTAATCTTGGCTTGCTCATGTTGAATAAACACTAGAAAGGATGACTATAAATATGGTGCATAACTTCACAATCTTCACACCATCTTTCTCATTCTCTATATCTCTCTCTTGGCTCACTCTAAAACCACCACCACCATTCCATTGTTGAGCTTGTTTCAAGTGTTAGAAGGTGATACAAGGAGCTTGAAGGTCTTGAAGAATCCTTCTCATTTGCTTTCATCATCCATCTTTGTCATCTTTTTCTCTAGTGATATTCCGAAGCTTTAAGCTAGTTGTAAGACTTCTTTAAACTCTTGTTAACTTCATGTGTTAGTAGTTAAAGATTATATTATGATGAAATAATGCTGGTATGATGTTGTTGTTGATCACTATACATGTTAACGGAACAAATAGAACTTGCGTTAAAGCACTATAAGCTGAAAACAGGAAGCTGTCAAACTGTTACAGCCGCCTTCAGTCGGCTGTAACCAGTTCCTAACTTAACGAAAAATTGATTTCTTGAGTCTATAATGTGTTATTATGAAATACGGTTCAAATGGCACTGGAATCATAATTTTTGAACTTCGTTTACTATTTTTAAAGACCCGTTTTGTAACAGCAACTAAAGCTGAGTTTTTACTGCAATAAATGGGTGTTATATTTTTAATCATAACTTGAATTCTGTGTAGAGTTAGATCATGAAATTTGTACTGTAGATGACCACCGATGTAGTTGTAATTCTCCCACTGGAATTTCGTCAATCGGACTTACGATGAATTTTAAATGAATTTTTCCGTGAACTGCAGTCAGAAAGTGACGAATCTGATTTCAGCCCGGTAAATGATTTTTTATAAAATATTGGTAATGTATTGGATCCTGATATTTTTACACAATAAAATTTGGAACGTTTAAGACATTCTGTAAAAATTTGGGAATTTTTGGAATAAGTTAACTATTTTATTAAAATGTCCGAAAACAGCCGGTTTTGAATATTTATGCTGAAATGACATAAGCTGTAATTCGCGTGTCTAAATGTTGAGTGTGCTATCTGTAAATGATCTAACATGTTATATATGTTATGTGCATTATCGTATGTTTGTTTATGAGTGGGGAATGGATGGGAAACTTATATGGGCATAAACCGTCAAAGTGACGCATGTTGTGTGATAGATACGTGTAGGAACTTTGTGCTCTATTTGAAAGCCACTAAATGACTAACTGGTAAATCATACTAGGACGTGATTGACCAACCTTGACTGCTAGCTATATTTGAGAATCTAACCGAGCAAACCGAGGTGAGTTCACACACCTTCTAAGGCATGGGATTCCCAGTGGTTTGGGAATGGGTTAAAGAATTTAAAACTAAATCTACATATCCTCCTTGGGTAGGATATGTACGGCCATCCTCCATAGATAGGATGCCATTATTAATCCTACGAATTCTCCTGGTACAGAATACGTACGTTCGTCCTCCTGGTGCAGGACAACAACCTTAAAACTAGCTAGACAAAACTCTATCATGAAGTCCCTCAATTTATATCGACTTAA
Organism: Helianthus tuberosus; assembly: GCA_030545235.1. NCBI lineage: Eukaryota > Viridiplantae > Streptophyta > Magnoliopsida > Asterales > Asteraceae > Helianthus > Helianthus tuberosus. Next base: position 20,033 of record JARYGA010040822.1, read on the forward strand.
TCGCCTAGGCCAATGGCGAGCGGGTCATTAGTTAATAGCGCTATTAGGTTTAACAAACCTCACACCGTGCCGTTCGGACGGGCGTGTACTAATGGACTATGGCAAACGGTCAGTGGTGATAGACACTGATGTAGGGCACAACTATTATTCGTCAGTTGTCGATATGTATGGTCTAGTAGTTCACACGGGGAAAGCCCCCACTGATTATGGTTATGGTTTGGGTAATGAAAAAGGAACTGGTTAAACATACTTTCAACTACGGGGTAACCCCCACGGCAATTAAGCCAACGAAAGTCTAACCACGCTTTTTAGAAACAACTTAAAACTAAACAACCAAACGTGAACTCACTAAACTTTGTTGTTGACCCGTTGTTACATGCCTTACAGGTCAGTAGATGCTTTTGGAGCTGGCACGAGGAGGAGGTCGTTGTGGGATATGGACTGTTATGTTCCGTGCTTAACATTTGAAACTTATGAACTTAATACTTATGTTTGGGTTTCATGTTTTATGCTTCCGCTGTTTAAATTAAACTTGGTTAACTTGTTTGTGAACACCTATTATATTATGTGGTTGAACTTTTATTTACTTTACTATATTGTTCAATATGATTGGTGGCTCGATCCTGGTCATGTCACGCCTCCAAGCGGTGGTACTCCGCATGGTGGATTTTGGGGGTGTGACATTGCCTGTGAATGATTTGGCTTATATGTAACACCTGCGCAGCTGCTGCGCGTTCCAGGTGCGGGGAACTAGAGTTCCATCAATTCTTTTTAGGGTGTAAGCCCCTTTGCCTAGGACCTCATTGATGATGTATGGTCCTTCCCATTTTGGCGCTAGTTTGCCTGGTTTTTCTGCGTTGGACGCTTCATTGTCGCGCAAGACGAAATCACCAGGAACAAAGGTACACACGCGTACACGCGCGTTGTAATATTTTTCGAGTTTGGATTTGTACCTTGCTTCGGCGATGGCGGCGTTCTCGCGCCTTTCTTCGAGAAGGTCTAAATCCATTCTTCGCTCTTGCTCATTGTTTTGTTTTTCCATGGCAATCATGCGCGGTGATGGTAGGCCAATTTCGGCTGGGATTACTGCTTCAGACCCGTAGACCAAGCTGAATGGAGTATCTCCCGTGCTAGTCTTTGGCATTGTACGATGTGCCCATAAGATGCTGGGGAGTTCATCAACCCATCCTCTGCGCGCTGTGCCCAGTCGCGCCTTAATGCGTCGACTATCTGTTTGTTGATGCTTTCGACTTGGCCGTTTGCCTGTGGGTGTGCCACAGAGGCAAAGTTGTGCTCAATCTTCATTTCCTTGAACCATTTCTTGAGATCTTCCGAGGCAAAATTAGTGCCGTTGTCGGAGATGATGCGTAATGGTAATCCAAATCTGCAAATAATATGTTCCCATATAAATTTGCGAATGACCATTGCTGTTGTTGAGGCTAACGCCTTGGCTTCGACCCATTTTGTGAAATAGTCGACTGCTACGATTATGAATTTTACCGCGGCAGGCGCGTCAGGAAATGGGCCAACAAGATCAATGCCCCATTGTTGGAAAGGCCACGCGGAGGAGCGGATTTTTTGGTCGAAGCGTTTTCGGCGCGTGACGTTGACACCTGCGCATTTCCGTAGCATCTCCACTGCATCTACATGCATTCCTGGCCAATAGTAGCCCGCGCTCATTATTTTTGCCACCACTATGCGCGGTCTGGCGTGTATTCCACATAAACCTTCGTGGATTTCCCTGACCAAGTACCGTGCGTCTGTTTTGTCAACGCATCGCAGTAATGGTCCCATGAATGACTTCCGGTATAGAATCCCATCCGCCATTTGATAGTTTATTGCCTTATTCTGCATTTTTCTAGCTTCTGCTTTTTCCACCGGGAGTTTCCCGTGTTGTAAATATAATATGATCGGGGACATCCAGGACGGATTGCCGATCTCTATAATGTTGACTTGTTTGAGAGGAACAGAGGGATTGGATAATACCTCTATGCGCACTTCTTTTGCTAAGTGCTTGAAGCTAGTAGCGACTAATTTACTTAGTGCGTCCGCATGTTTGTTTTCACTTCTGTTTATATAATTAACCTTGAATGTTTGGAATTGGCTGATTAACATCCGCGCTTGTTCAAGGTATAATGCCATAGCCTCTCCTTTTGCGTCGTAATGCCCATTGACTTGTTCAGCCACTAGTTTTGAATCAACGTTAGCTTCAAGGTTTCTTGCCCCTATTTTAAGCGCTAAACGAAGGCCTGCTAAGAACGCTTCGTATTCTGCTTCATTGTTTGTTCTTCGGAAGTCTAGGCGTATGGCATATGTAAGTTCGTGGTCATCTGGGCTGACTAATCGGAGACCTGCCCCTGCTCCGTCATCATTAGAAGTGCCGTCTGTGTGCAGGGTCCAGACCCTGTCGTCGAAAACAGGAACAGGGTTTTGAATCGCCTCACACTCTTGGACTTTGTCGATTGGAACTTCCGTGGCGAAGTCTGCTAGAACTTGCCCTTTGATTGCCGGTCGTGGTCTATATAGGATATTGTATCCTCCGAGCTCAATAGCCCACTTGGCCAATCTTCCCGCGACGTCGGGTTTGGATAAGATTTGTCCTAAGTGATAGTTGGTAAGAACTGTGATGACATGACCAGAGAAATATCGACGTAAGCGCCTTGATGCATGTACTAGCGCTAAGACTAGTTTTTCTATCATTGAGTAGCGCGTTTCTGGGCCAGTGAGCATCTTGCTTATATAATAAATTTGACTCTGAATATTTTCTCAGTCCACCATTAATACTGCGCCTACCGCTACTTCCGCAGCAGATAGATATAAGATCAGCGACTCTTTTTCTCTTGGTGCTGTTAGTGTTGGCAACTGAATTAAACACTCCTTCATTTGTTTGAATGCTGCTTCCGCTTCGGGTGTCCACTGGAAATGGATTTTCTTAGCGCAGTTTCGTAGAGTACTAATGAATGGATAAGACTTCGCCGCATGATTTGCCAATAATCTGTTCAAGGCTGCAAGTCGTCCGGCGAGTCTCTGCATTTCCTTTATTGTTGTAGGTGATGTTATTAACTGAACAGCCTGTACTTTCTTTGGGTTTACTTTGAAACCATCTCTTGTTACTATAAAACCCAGAAATTTCCCCTCCTCCATGCCGAAGGAACATTTCGTCGGGTTGAGTTTCAGGTTTACGCTGCGCAAAGAATCGAACGTGCGCTGGATGTTTGCGAGCATTGCTTCTTCCTCGTGACTCATGATGACGAGGTCATCCATGTATACCTCGACTGTCTTGCCAATGTCTCATCTGAAGACTGTGTCCATTAGGCGCCGATAAGTTGCGCCTGCATTGCGTAAGCCGAAGGGCATTTTTGTATAACAGAAGTTGCCCTTATATATGCGGAATGCGGTCTTGTCCTCATCCTCTTCTTTCATCTGGACCTGATGATAACCTTTGTAACAGTCAAGAAAGCACTTCCATCTGAATGATGCTAGAGAGTCAACTTTTTTGTCTATCTCAGGAAGCGCGTAGCAATCTTTTGGGCATGCTTTATTCAGGTCTTTGAAGTCGACGCACATTCTCCATCCACCGCTGTGTTTTTGAACCATTACCGGGTTGGCAACCCATGTATGATATTGAACTTCGCGCAAGATCCTGGCATTAAGTAGCTCTGTCACTTGCTCGTCCATGGCTTTTGCTTTCTCATCGCTGAAGCTGCGCCTTCCCTGTGCAACAGGTTCTACTGAGGGTCGGATGTTCAGACAATGTTGTGCTATGTCGCGCGGAATGCCAGTCATGTCTGCTGGACACCAAGTGAATACGTCTTTGTTGTTGGACAATAATTCTTTTAACTGTACTCGTGTTGCTGGAGAAATGGCGTGTCCTAGCTGAATGGTCTGTTCTGGATATTTATCGTTCAGAACCCATTTCTCCGGCCCATTTGAAGTTGAGAGTTTAGCTACTTTTGCTGGTGGCTCATCGTCCACCTACATGACCTCCTTGCTTGAGTATAGAATTACGACTCCAGTTTCTGTTGGAAATCCGCATGCAGCATGTGGGATCGAAGAGATCATGCTGAACTCTCTTTGTGACCTTCTGCCGAGCAATACATCATGGCGTGATGTTGCCGGCATGACCATGAAATTCACTGTGACTGTGCGCGAATGTTCGCCATCAGAAAGAGTCACAGTGAATGCTATTTGCCCTAGCGGGAATACAGCTTCATTGCAAAATCCGGTGAGAGGGAAATCGACCGGCTTCAAGCGTGCTTTGTCTTCTGGATCGAGCTGTTTGAAGCACTGCTCACATATGATATCCATCGAGCTTCCTGGATCTATAAACATATAGTCCGTTCGGTAGTGGCTGAAGATGCCAGTAATGATTACTGGTCGTTCTTCCTGAGGGCCTCCAGGAACAACAGGAAACACGACTTGCTGTTCCCTCCAATGCTGATCATGATGTCGTTTGTTTGGCCTTCGTGAAGGGCCTCCTTATACCATGTGTATTTGTTTTGTCTGGCTACTGGTACCTCCTGATTTTGGGATTGCCTTGGCATGACTGTTAGATTGGATGTCCCACTGATGAGGCATCTGTGGGTCCAATACTACAGTATTAATTCTGCTGCTGCCGCCTTGCAGGACATCAGATCTGATATTTGGGAACTCAGATGTATTGATTTGTGTGGAAATTTGGTTTACAGCAATTTGAAATCTGTCAAACCAGTACTCTGGAGCTCTCTCTATGAGTTGATCTGAGGAGTCCTTTTCGACTAAGTGATTGTTATTTTCATTGATTTCCATAATTCCGTCGATCTGAGCATCTGGGGTTGTAAAACCCTTGAATTCAGATCGAGGACCTGATGGGTGAGGTGATGAATTCTCTGTCATGTGAGAACAGAGGATGAAGGAAAATGAATCGAAACGAGATAAAACTGATGAAACAGAGAAATCGGTGGGTGCCAATGAAGAAACACTAGATAATTGACCGGAATCGAATTATCTAGGGGGTTTGAATCTGCATAAAATGGGAGTTGTTCTCTCTCGTTTGATCCGTTCAGCTGATCTTCTTCTCCAATAAACTCTGCAAAACATACACCGTTAGCCTCGTCAAGGGGAGAAGAGGGGTTCTCTCCTTGACCCGACTCCGGCGTGAGAATAAGTATGTGTTTATGAAGAAGAAGAGGTATAGACGAAGTGTGTGTAACTTGAATTTCATACCTGAATTGATCTCGTATTTATAGCCGGGAGTTTAGGCGGGAAAACTCGTTGGTGAAATTTTAACGGAAGATGCTAACCCCGTAAGCGGTTATATTTCCTTCCGTTAAGCTTCTCGATCCGTCATGAGTGCACACAGATCGCTGATTAGATCTATTGCTGGGGATTTGCCATGTGGAAAGTGATTAAGTGGAGGTTTTACTCCAATTACATGCCATCGTTGTGATTTAAGGGGAGTCCGAGATGACGACACGTGTCCAGATGGTTATAACCGTCTGGTGGTGCACGATTGAGTTCTTCTAGAAGAGTATTGCCATAATCTTGTGTGACTCTTTTATCGTGTGGCACCAGTTATGTAAATAATATCCAAGTCTGGATGTTGTTAAGCGGAAGTGCCTGACTTAGGATTTTCATCCTTTGTTTATGGAAAAAGGCGCAAGGATTTATGATTTCCTTTTGGCGCGCAAGTGTTGCTTGTCATTTGTCTCTTAAGCCTTCTTTGTAGGACCAGTGCGCGGCCGCGCAAGGTCAGAAGGGTTGACTGACCAAGTTGTGGTATGGTCCTGAATATTTTTCATAAGGTTTTGGGACCTTACCCCTCCAAGTCCCCCCCCCCCCCAGTCTAGTGTTGCTCTTATGCAAGTAAGTGGAGCACTGGACTTATGAGAGGGAAATGCTTTTTGGCGCGAAAGTAGGGAATATTTTATGAGAAGTTTTACTTTGCTTATAAAAAACTTTTTAGGGGAAATTGTGATTTTCCCTTTGTAATCCTGACCTGACATTTGGTGACGTCAGTTTGTAATAAAGAATTGGTATTTGCCATATTTTTCCTCCTTACATTGGAATACGTAATGGCGCCTATCAGGCCTCATTTATGAAGATATGACATTTGTTCCTGTAGCGCCGTTTGGAAAAGATATCTGACAGGTGATCATGACTTTCCCCTTTCCCGGAGTTGACTCGCCTATATATACACTTAACGGATTCTTTTATCCTCTTGTTTAATTTGGCAAAAGAAGATGAAGCGTTCTTACCGTACTCGTCGTTTGCTGGATATTCTTAGGTTTTATGAGGCTGTTGAGGGCCTCATGCTTCTTTCCAGTTCACCACCTTTAGTAACTGTCGGGGCAAAGGATCCGTTCAACCCTGTTTCTCTGGCGGTTGCTGGTTCTGACTGTGAAACTTTCCAGCAAAAGGGTGTCGTTGATGGTGGTGTCACTGTGCTGGCTGCTGATGATTTGATGGCCCGTTTCCTGATGATCCAGAAAGGAGGATGCCAGTTGGTGTACCAACGTCGGAAAACTCGCCGGTTTGAGCAGGTGCTAGCCGTTGATGATGGTCCTGCTGCTGGTTAGGTTTAACTTAGAAATAGTCTTTCCTTTTTTGATGTTTTTGTAAACTTGCTGGTTTTGGTACTGAAATTTTTTTTTGAAGAACATTGCCATGATCTTTGTTATGAAGTGTTATGCTACACTTGGTAATATATATTTTTTGGTGTACTGTTGTACCTGTAAGTTTTGTTTGTTTTGTGTGTTTGGATTACAATATGTTGCATGTGTTTAATTGCTTTGATCAGGTAGAGCGAATGAGAGATGGTATTGTGCTCATGTGTGAATGTTTGTCCAGAATATGCGCTTATGTTGCGCCTTTTTCAGACTGTTCATGAGGTGTACAATGTTTACCATATTGTTTTCGCACGAACCAAAAGAATTACATGCATTTTGTAACAAACAGTAACATGTATGAAGATGATGTCTGCATTGATAAAGCGCGAGGCTTATAATACAAGTGTAATAAGAAATACATTGCCTGTGAATGATTTGGCTTATATGTAACACCTGCGCAGCTGCTGCAAGTTCCAGGTGCGGGGAACTAGAGTTCCATCAATTTGTTTTAGGATGTATGCCCCTTTGCCTAGGACCTCATTGATGATGTATGGTCCTTCCCATTTTGGCACTAGTTTGCCTGGTTTTTCTGCGTTGGACGCTTCATTGTCGCGCAAGACGAAATCACCAGGAACAAAGGTACACACGCGTACACGCGCGTTGTAATATTTTTCGAGTTTGGATTTGTACATTGCTTTTGCGATGGCTGCGTTCTCGCGCCTTTCTTCGAGAAGGTCTAAATCCATTCTTCGCTCTTGCTCATTGTTTTGTTTTTCCATGGCTATCATGCGCGGTGATGGTAGGCCAATTTTGGCTGGGATTACTACTTCAGACCCGTAGACCAGGCTGAATGGAGTCTCTCCTGTGCTAGTTTTTGGCATTGTACGATGTGCCCATAAGATGCTGGGGAGTTCATCAACCCATCCTCTGCGCGCTGTGCCCAGTCGCGCCTTAATGTCGTCGACTATCTGTTTGTTGATGCTTTCGACTTGGCCGTTTGCCTGTGGGTGTGCCACAGAGGCAAAGTTGTGCTCAATCTTCATTTCCTTGAACCATTTCTAGAGATCTTCCGAGGCAAAGTTAGTGCCGTTGTCGTAGATGATGCGTAATGGTAATCCAAATCTGCAAATAATATGTTCCCATATAAATTTGCGAATGACCATTGCTGTTGTTGAGGCTAACGCCTTAGCTTCGACCCATTTTGTGAAATAGTCAACTGCTACGATTATGAATTTTACCGCGCCAGGCGCGTCAGGAAATGGGCCAACAAGATCAATGCCCCATTGTTGGAAAGGCCACGTAAGTGGGACGAGCGGATTTTTTGGTCGGAGCGTTTTCGGCGCGTGACGTTGACACGCTGCGCATTTCCGTAGCATCTCCACTGCATCTACGTGCATTCCTGGCCAATAGTAGCCTGCGCTCATTATTTTTGCCACCACCATGCGCGGTCCGGGGTGTATTCCACATAAACCTTCGTGGATTTCCCTGACCAAGTACTGTGCATCTGTTTTGTCAACGCATCACAGTAATGGTCCCATGAATGACTTCCGGTATAGAATCTCATCCGCCATTTGATAGTTTATTGCCTTATTCTGCATTTTTCTAGCTTCTGCTTTTTCCTCCGGGAGTTTCCCATGTTGTAAATATAATATGATCGGGGACATCCAGGACGGATTGCCGATCTCTATAATGTTGACTTGTTTTAGAGGAACAGAGGGATTGGATAATACCTCTATGCGCACTTCTTTTGCTAAGTGCTTGAAGCTGGTAGCGGCTAATTTACTTAGTGCGTCCACATGTTTGTTTTCACTTCTATTTATATGATTAACCTTGAATGTTTGGAATTGGCTGATTAACATCCGCGCTTGTTCAAGGTATAATGCCATAGCCTCTCCTTTTGCGTCGTAATGCCCATTGACTTGTTCAGCCACTAGTTTTGAATCAACGTTAGCTTCAAGGTTTCTTGCCCCCATTTTAAGCGCTAAACGAAGGCCTGCTAAGAACGCTTCGTATTCTGCTTCGTTGTTTGTGCTTCAGAAGTCTAGGCGTATGGCATATGTAAGTTCGTGGTCATCTGGGCTGACTAATCGGAGACATGCCCCTGCTCCGTCATCATTAGAAGCGCCGTCTGTGTGCAGGGTCCAGACCCCGTCGTCGAAAACAGGAACAGGGTTTTGAATCGCCTCACACTCTTGGACTTTGTCGATTGGAACTTTCGTGGCGAAGTCTGCTAGAACTTGCCCTTTTATTACCGGTCATGGTCTATATAGGATATTGTATCCTCCGAGCTCAATAGCCCACTTGGCCAATCTTCCCACGACGTCGGGTTTGGATAAGACTTGTCCTAAGTGAGAGTTGGTAAGAACTGTGATGACATGACCAGAGAAATATCGACGTAAGCGCTGGATGTTTGCGAGCATTGTTTCTTCCTCGTGACTCATGATGACGAGGTCATCCATGTATACCTCGACTGTCTTGCCAATGTCTCCTCTGAAGACTGTGTCCATTAGGCGCTGATAAGTTGCGCTGCATCGCGTAAGCCGAAGGGCATTTTTGTATAACAGAAGATGCCCTTATATGTACGGAATGCGGTCTTGTCCTCATCCTCTTCTTTCATCTGGACCTGATGATAACCTTTGTAACAGTCAAGAAAGCACTTCCATCTGAATGATGCTAGAGAGTCGACTTTTTTGTCTATCTCAGGAAGCGCGTAACAATCTTTTGGGCATGCTTTATTCAGGTCTTTGAAGTCGACACACATTCTCCATCCACCGCTGTGTTTTTGAACCATTACCGGGTCGGTGACCCATGTATGGTATTGAACTTCGCGCAAGATCCCGGCATTAAGTAGCTCTGTCACTTGCTCGTCCATGGCTTTTGCTTTCTCATCGCTGAAGCTGCGCCTTCCCTGTGCAACAGGTTCTGCTGAGGCCCGGATGTTCAGACAATGTTGTGCTATGTCGCGCGGAACGCCAGTCATGTCTGCTGGACACCAAGCGAATACGTCTTTGTTGTTGGACAATAATTCTTTTAACTGTACTCGTGTTGCTGGAGAAATGACGTGTCCTAGCTGAATGGTCTGTTCTGGATATTTATCGTTCAAAACCCATTTCTCCGGCTCATTTGAAGTTGAGGGTTTAGCTACTTTTGCTGGTGGCTCATCGTCCACGTACATGACCTCCTTGCTTGAGTATAGAATTGCGACTCCAGTTTCTGTTGGAAATCCGCATGCAGCATGTGGGATCGAAGTGATCAAGCTGAACTCTCTTTGTGACCTTCTGCCGAGCAATACATAATGGCGTGATGTTGCCGGCATGACCATGAAATTCACTGTGACTGTGCGTGAATGTTCGCCATCAGAAAGAGTCACAGGGAATGCTATTTGCCCTAGCGGGAATACAGCTTCATTGCAAAATCCGGTGAAAGGGAAATCGACCGGCTCCAAGCGTGCTTTGTCTTCTGGATCAAGCTGTTTGAAGCACTGCTCATATATGATATCCATCGAGCTTCCTGGATCTATAAACATATAGTCCGTTCGGTAGTGGCCGAAGATGCCAGTAATGATTACTGGTCGTTCTTCCTGAGGGCCTCCAGGAACAACAGGAAACACGACTTGCTGTTCCCTCCAATGCTAATCATGATGTCGTTTGTTTGGCCTTCGTGAAGGGCCTCCTTGTACCATGTGTATTTGTTTTGTCTGGCTACTGGTACCTCCTGATTTTGGGATTGCCTTGGCATGACTGTTAGATTGGATGTCCCACTGATGAGGCATCTGTGGGTCCAATACTACAGTATTAATTCTGCTGCTGCCGCCTTGCAGGACATCAGATCTGATATTTGGGAACTCAGATCTGTTGATTTGTGTGGAAATTTGGTTTACAACTATTTGAAATCTGTCAAACCAGTACTCTGGAGCTCTCTCTATGAGTTGATCTGAGGAGTCCTTTTCGACTAAGTGATTGTTATTTTCGTTGATTTCCATGATTCCGTCGATCTGAGCATCTGGGGTTGTAAAACCCTTGAATTCAGATCGAGGACCTGATGGGTGATGTGATGAATTCTCTGTCATGTGAGAACAGAGGATGAAGGAAAATGAATCGAAACGAGATAAAACTGATGAAACAGAGAAATCGGTGGGCGCTAATGAAGAAACACTAGATAATTGACCGGAATCGAATTATCTAAAGGGTTTGAATCTGCATAAAATGGGGGTTGTTCTCTCTCGTTTGATCCGGTTCATCTGATCTTCTTCTCCAATAAACTCTGCAAAACAGACACCGTTAGCCTCGTCAAGGGGAGAAGAGGGGTTCTCTCCTTGACCCGACTCCGGCGTGAGAATAAGTATGTGTTTATGAAGAAGAAGAAGAGGTATAGATGAAGTGTGTGTAACTTGAATTTCATACCTGAATTGATCTCGTATTTATAGCCGGGAGTTTAGGCGGGAAAACTCGTTGGTGAAATGTTAACAGAAGATGCTAACCCTGTTAGCGGTTACATTTCCTTCCGTTAAGCTTCTCGATCCGTCGTGAGTGCACACGGATCGCTGATTAGATCTATGGCTGGGGATTTGCCACGTGGAAAGTGATTAAGTGGAGGTTTTACTCCAATTACATGCCATCGTTGTGATTTCAGGGGAGTCCGAGATGACGACACGTGTCCAGACGGTTATAACCGTCTGGTGGTGCACGATTGAGTTCTTCTAGAAGATTATTGCCATAATCTTGTGTGACTCTTTTATCGTGTGGCACCAGTTATGTAAATAATATCCAAGTCTAGATGTTGTTAAGCGGAAGTGCCTGACTTAGGATTTTCATCCTTTGTTTATGGAAAAAGGCGCAAGGATTTATGATTTCCTTTTGGCGTGCAAGTGTTGCTTGTCATTTGTCTCTTAAGCCTTCTTTGTAGGACCAGTGCGCGGCCGCGCAAGGTCAGAAGGGTTGACTGACCAAGTTGTGGTATGGTCCTGAGTATTTGTCATAAGGTTTTTGGGACCTTACCCCTTCAGGTTGGTCTATGAAAAAGTGAGACGATACCCACGTCACATAAACTATGGGGAAGGTAAGCCATGATGAGTGATGATGTGAAACTGTAACAACATGAACTAGAAATAAAACAAATCATAAATGCATAACATAGCGATACATAAAAACGTCCGAGTAAAGGATGAAAACGACGACAAATAGTAACGTCGAAAGCGTGACAACGACACAAGCTATCAACGGTACTAATTAAGAGTTGGTAATTGTATCGATTGGCGTTAGTGCGAACGTCAAGGATACTAAGTGAGAGTAGCAGGTGAAGTCGTCAATGAGGGAAAACTAAACATGAAGTCGAAAGGCGAAGGAGATGACGTAGCAACATTGATTTACGCTCCCACCTGTTGGGCGATAATTGCGACTCGAACAAAAGTATAAGGGTCCTAAGATAAATTAGGGAAACCATAACTTTGTTAACTTAACTCGCGTTCATTTCGTTTTGTTAACTATTTTTACAGTTTATCAAGTGTAGCACATTGGTATTTTAAATTGTTCATGTACAAAAGCAACTTAGTTTATTTTGAAAAATATTTTCGTTAAACTTTAGGGAAAACATTTTTGGCCAAAAGTAGAACGTTTACAATATCTATTTATTACATATTATTATTATTTTATAAAACCAAATTTTGAGATTAGAAAAATTATATCGTCACCTTGTGCCCTAGACTTGAATTTGTCGAACTATGGGCACATGTTACGAAAGTGATTAGGGTCGTGACATTCAAGTCATTACGGACGACTCGTTAAAATTTTTAAACGTATTACCAAAAATCACGTCATTACACTTGTGTTCGAAAATTCAAAACATTCTTTAATTGATTAAATTAGTTCAAAGAAAAACTCAAAACGTTCATTCAAAGTAGGCTCATCGCATAAAAAAGTTGTCGTGCTGACCGCATCCTAGTTGTCTTGGAACTGGATGAGTGCTCATTCGCGTGCCTTCTAGTTATCGTGGTTCTCTGTACTAGCTTGAACGACTCGATCGCAAGGAACAAGTGGGTGTCATACGGTACGGTCGATTGATCCATCGATGGAGTGTCTGGTTGGACATACGGTTGGATCATAAGGAGGGTGTTTGGTTTCTCAAATGCGGGAGTCACGGATTTGTGAAATCATGGAACTTAGGGAAAATCCCATAATTCAAGAATACAAATCACATGAAATATTATGGAGTGTCAAAGGGTAGCAAAAGTTGAACCCTTCGACAAGGTATAACAGATAGGGTGATTTGTTTTAACATCATTAGAATCTCGTGGAATATTATACATTTATTCCGATGGTCTATATACGAAACGATATTATAACCACATGGAATATCATAAATAATAAACTTATGATAAAATATTATTTCATCATAAAATATTGAAAATCATAGGTTTGGCACATCATAGGGTTTAGTATGACTTCCGTGCGTTACTTTCGTAATTACGTGTGCACCCGCAATTACCGAGCTTTCGCATGGTCCTCATATGTCTACCCATTGACGTACAACTTAACCCGAAGAAAATCGTGAATAAATAAATGATTCTAGTTTTGGGGTGTTTTAAAACGATGTTTTGGATAGTATCCATGAATTAACACGGAAACGTTTGACATATCAAAGTGTTGTTAGTTCACATGACGTTTGGTATGACATGCTTTGGCCTAATAGGTATCGGTACTCTCATCATTAGTCCCCAAGTAGGCAAACTGGTCCATTAATTGGATTTATACGAATGCCAGCCTAGACAGGACGTCCCGATTACCGGTACGTAACCCTTCCAGTTACTACATGTCCGTCATAAGAACTCACTTTGACGAGATTGAAAAATTTAAATGAGAATTGAAATATCAAAATGAAATAGAAATAGAATTAAGTATAATTGACATGAATTGAATGTTGAATTGACTTAGACTTTGTATGAATAGAAATATAAATGGAGTAATTAGAAACTTAATGTTTATATTGTATAGCGTGTAAAGTGTAGCATTGAAATAATAAACTATAGCATAGAATTAAATCACGTATTATCATGCAAGGCACATAACATATAGCATATAACATTTAAGAGTGCTCACATGCATTTGTGTGTGACATTAGAAAGTTTAAATCATGAACACTTTAAATATTTTTTTTTCAGCTAAGACAATCAAACAATTAAGCACATAAGGTACCTAAGGTACCTAATCAACTATAGACTAAGTCTAAGGGTCTAATAACCTATCTTAATTCCCTATAGTCATTGGCTCTGATACCAATCTGTCACACCCCGACCCGCAACGGAATGGTACGGGGCATGATGATTGCCCATAGCTTATGACACGATTAAACTTTCATATTTAAACATATCACGATTTAATGTCACACTTTTCATATAAGTTTCAAATATTCAAATAATACATCAACTTGTCCTTTTAATTACTAAGGCAAAGTTCCTACGTGATCCTGATCCAGTCCATTCTTCAATCCTCTACACCTGTATAATGTGTAAAATAGTATTTTTGGGCCAGCTACAAGAGCTGGCGAGTAAACCCTGGTTAAGTAAAATAGGTTTACCGTTTTAAAATTTAGAAATAAAAGTGATGTGTTTTACCTTTTTAATTCCAAATAATAATTTAAATATTAAGCATGCAATCAATCAAGTGGAAGCAATGCATAAGTAATATGAACATAGAAAGGTAGCTCAATAATGTATAAGACAAAGACCGACACCAAAACCCAAAACCAACACCTTGCATCCCACACCCAAAAAGGGTGTGACTGTGGCGATACCAACATCCCATAGTTAGGAGGAAAGGTCAGCCCAAGACTAGTGGGGCGATACCGACATCTCCAGGTCATGAGAAAAGGTCAGCCGTGGATCCACTGAATTGACTATTGACTATGATGACCAACACAACAACAACAACAACAACAATAACTTCAACCAACAACCTCAACAAACAATCAACAACAACAAGTAATGCATATACGACACACAAGACTTTGCATGCTCGATTTTAGATAAAAACAATTGAACGAGACACATTGATACACCCCAAAAAGTTCGTGATAAAAAGGGGAGAGAGTTTACTCACAGGTTGCGTTCCTGCTTAGTCTTGTGAAACACCGCACTACAAGAACCGGATTATATCTAAAATGATAATCACCCTAAAATGAATAACTGGAATCCTAAACAAACGGACAATATATAAATTTTAGGAAATTGGGTTCTCCTATTTGGGGACTTATATGAGTTTTCAAAATAATATACAAATTGATATTTTGTACAAAATGTCATGATTAATTATATAGTAATAATAATTTAGTATGTTATCATAATCGTTAAATGTTACCAATTTAGATTAACTAATAGAATTCATCTAGAAAAATCATACCTTAGATTTCATGGTTATCATATTTTTTTTTTAATTTAAAATAATATTTTTTATAAAGAAATTTCATTTACTTAAAAGAAAATCCATTGATAAGATAACTAAAATTATAGAAAATGTATATAAGAGTCTGAAAACAATTATAGGACCTATAACAAAATCAGGAAAAATATTTGTAGAATTTATTTGTGGTAAACTTGTATTTTTGAATAATTAAAACATGTATAAATCCAAATTATATTTATGAATTCCTAAAAAAAATTAAGGAAAAATTATATTAAAATTCCCTAGTGTTCATATACTCTGAAATACCCAATAGAAATATTTATTGAATATATTTAAAATTATCTTGTATTTTTATTTGATTAATCTAGTGATTAAAACATAAATAATTAACCAAAATTCCAATTGATATCTAAAAATTCCCAAAATTTACACACAATACACTAGTATGATATATAACAATATTATACTGTCAATTTCATCAAAACACAAGTATAAATCTAAAGGTAAAGGATCAAATAAAAACAAAATAAGCGTACGAAACATACGAATTGAGGGAAAAAGCAAAAAGTGGCGGTGTTATTTTGGTAATTATCAGCAACTACAATATTACTGGGGAGAAAGCAAAAAAGTGTCTTGTAGAGTAATTTTGAGCATCTGTAGAGTAATTTTGGTAAATGTAGGGTAATTATCAAATTACTCTAGTAGAGTAATTTTGACTTCTGTAGAGTAATTTTGGAAAATGTCTTGTAGAGTAATTTTGTTAGCATTTAGTTAGGGGGTTTAGCTTTATGATTTAGTTTTTAGCTTTTAGTTGGGGGGGGGGGGGTTAGGTTTTTTTTAGGGGGGGGGGGTAGGTTTTTGGGGGGTGGGGGTGGTTTAGGTTTTTTTAGGTTTGGGGGTGGGGGTGGGGTGTGGTTTAGGTTTTTGGGGGGTGGTTTAGGTTTTTAGGGGTGGGGGTGGTTTAGGTTTTTTTAGGTTTTTAGGGGGTGGGGGGATTAGTGTAATTTTGATAATTACCCTACAATTTTGATAATTACCCTACACGACCAAAATTACTCTACATGAACTTTTACAAAATTACAGAAGCTCAAAATTACTCTACTAGAGTAATTTTTAAGTTGCTGATAATTACCAAAATGCCACCACCACTTTTTTTACTTTTCTTTCAATTCGTACGTTTCCTACGTTTATTTTATTTTCACGAGAACTTAACTCTAAATCTAAAAGCCCCAAATACTATGCATGAAGAATCCTAATTTCAACTAAAATTAAATACGAATAAATTAGCCTCCTATCACTGCAATTGATAAAGGGCTATTGTAGACCACGAAAAACTAAGCAAGTTGGGTTTTGGAATTACTTGAAAACGTTGAGAATTGAAGGAGATATCGTCCGCACAAATTACGAGCCCTAGAATGTTCTTCGATTAAATTCGCGATGTAGAAGTGATGAAATGAAGAAATTCCAATATGGTTTTGCGTGGTTTGATCAGAGGAACCAACGGTGTAAATTTTACGAACTAATTTCGCGTATTGATATGAAACCCAAACAATGTTCTTGATAAGCTTTAATGTTGATTAAAACTGGGATTAAAATACTTAATTATCGAGGTAATTGACGGTTTATTGATTGAGATTTAATGTCTCCATGAATTGCAAGTGAATGGTAATAAAAATTGGTGTTCAAACGACGTGAAATGGCAAGAATATAAATGGTTCGGGTCTAAGGTCGCGGCTCCATTCTTGGAGTGAAGAAGACAAGTGGGTTTTGGAGTTCCAGGCTACGTATTTATATTAAACAGGGCAGGTTAGCTCACAACTGAGTGAGGTGGTGGAGTGGTTTTCATGTTGTGCGTATATGTGGGTGGTGGCGGGTTCGAATCCCGTCTCCACTCGGTATTTAACCTTTTTAGTTAAAGCACTCTTTATTATTTGCAATAAACCCCCCTGTACTTTACTAACCGAGCTAACCAGATTTTACTAAATAAACTAACTGAGTTAACAAGTTTCTTATATAAAGCTAACTTAGCTAGCTTAGTTAATTAACATTTACATTAACACTAACACTATATAATAAATACTAACTTAATTAGGTTTACTAACCTAGTTAACTTGTTTCTTAATATATAGTTTCCACTAATTACAAAAACAACCCCCCTAACTTGTAACTTTGTCATTTTGACAGTTTTACCCCTTTAAAGTTCAGAAGTCATGTTAACTACCATCTTTAACGTAGTTAATTATTTCCTTTATAATATTTAACCTATCTAACTGGGATTCGCTTATAAACCCTCGTTTTTATTCCGATTTTTATCCGATGCAACATGTGACGATTAATTACATGATAAATAAAGTAATATAAATTCTTATTTTTATTTTATTGATAAAGGTCTGGTTTTACAATCCGGGTCGAATTTTGGAGGTCCGATTTTGAGGGATGTTACAGATGAGTCACGTACAAGTTCCATAAGTTATTATGCTTTAAATATGTTATGATATCAGTAGGATATCAACAATTATGCCCAAAAAGAATTTAAAACCAATTTGAGTCCCGTAAGGGTATTTTGGTCATTTTAGAATTTATAAAAGAGGTTTAATAGTAAACTGAGGTTCTGGTCTAAAACATTCAGTAAAAATATTTATTTTATCATGTTACATCAGTAAGATATCATACATATGTGAGGTTTATCATTCATGGCCAAACTATGCACCGTAGGGGCATTTTGGTCATTTCACATATGCTTTTAAGGACAAAATTGGAAGTCTGAGTTCATGACTTATACTTACTGTTAAAGTATAAAAAATTATTTATAAAATCAGTAGGTAACACGTCTTAGGTGTTAAATATGGTTTTAAACCATACTATGCACCTAATTATCGTAAAAGTCGGTAATTGACGATATTTGAGATGTTTATGAAATCTTGAGATTTTTATCAGCCTTTAATGTTCAAAATATTTTTTTTAACATATAACATCAGTAGGAAAAGGTTTGGCATGTTAATCACATGCTAATCTCATTTTATTAACAAAAAGGGTATTATCGTCATTTACCAAATTTTACAAGAACTCAATGATATAGTCAGTTTATAATCTGACCCAAAATTCCAAAAATCCCTACAAATAATATCAAAACAGTAGGTAATGAGTTTGGTGCCAAAATTTGGGTTTAAACATGATTTATGCTTAAAAGCGTAATTTAATTAATAAAAAGTTTCATTTTACGATATCTTGCATAACTTTAGTTTGAGACCAGAAATTGATGTCAAATTTGTTTGACATGCTTATATATCAGTAACAAAGGTATTTGTATATTCATATATCCAAAAATCTCGTTTTTACAATATATGGGCATAATAGTCAAATTTAAGCAATTAACGGAAACATGCAAATGAACTCTGATTTCTAAGGGACCATGTAGTATAACCTTAGAGGGTTATACTAACACATAAAATGGTCAGAAAGGAACCCTAAGGCACAACTAAACTAAGCTTATTCGGTTCAGAACTAAAAGTCAAAGCAAAAGTCAACTTTTGTGACTTTCGGTTGCGAACCGAGCCTAAACTCATAATTGTCGGGTTGAACATGTCTAAACATGTTCTTATAATATTTACCAAGTTATTAAAGTGATAAAACTGATTTTATAGCTTCTACATTATCAGTTATGAATTTTATTTAAAAACTGACCCGTTTGACTTTTATTTTAACTACTTTAACACGATAATTAACTAAGTAAACGTGATAATTAGGAGATGCCCTTTTGAGGGATTATCACCTACTTAATTACCAACACATAACCACTTTCAATTCGAAAAATGGCTGGACCATTAATGATTAAACATAAAGTCAAAGTATAATTACGTTATCTTTGACTTTCGGTCATTAGACTAATAAAAACTTAACTACAGAAGCTAAGAACACTTACAAAGGTCCTTAGCACGAAAATTAAACTAGAGAGAGCTTCCTTGAACACTAGGATGCTCCAGAGAAAGAATTGAGAGTGAAAGTTTGAAGTGTGCAAGAACAATGAACAAACAAGCTCCTTTATATAGGAATTTGAAAGCTCTAGGATCAATCCAGCTCTTAATGGGAGTTACCAGATGTTCACAAGTGTCCTAGTGTAAGTAAAAACCATTAACACAGTCCCTGGTATCGAAAACTTGCATGCAATGGCGGTGGACAGGTCTGTACATGCAGTTGTCCAGTTTTTGGTCGCTGGCACCTTCTTCGCGGCCTGCGAAGATGTTAGGGATGGCCAACGCGGCCCACGACAACCCCTGTCTCCGGTAAAAAGTTTCCAAACTTTGCATTTTCAGTCCGTGGTCCTATTTAATTTGAAATAACTTTCGTTTTATTGTACTTTTGACCCCCATAGTTAACTTTTAAGTGTCTTGGTCATAAAATAAACATCGTTAAGCTTCCGATCAGTTACGAGATCACCCGAAATGTAGAAGTTTCTCTTATTGATGTATTTAATCCTTATTTCTTGGAAATTACAATTTAATTACATTATTGTACCAAAACTTCATGAAATCATTATCCGATATTCATGAGAGTATAATAAAATATTACAAAGCTTCAGGATTGTTAAAAGGTCACTCAGAGGTAACAATTAACATGTTGACACGTTTAACCCCAGTGCTTTATAAATTATTTATTTTAAGCACAAACGGCTTCTTGCGTCCGACAATTTATTCAGCAAAGAATACGATCATCGCGTGAAGTTAATCAGAGGTACAAGTTTGGCATGTTGACACTTTTAGTCCTTCAAAGTTAACTTTTTACATGATTAGTTTTTATGACACGTGTCACCACTATATTGGCCATGATTTAGTGAGGTGTTACAAACATTCATTGGGTCACTCCATTAGAAAACCACCACCGCCTCCTAACCGCTCAAATAACCATACCCAACTGCCCTTCCGACACCAAAACGCCATCGTCGCCCCATTTTGTAGTCACATCTATCGCTAGAAGTCACAGTCGTAGCGCCGCCATGTGACCAAGTGGCCGACCCGTCACCGCCACTCCATCTCGTCTCTCTCTGTCTCTCGGCTCTCTCTCCCCTGTCTCTCTTTCTCTCTCTAAGAGTTAGTGTGTTTAGGTGGAGATGTGTGATGGCTAGGATTGAAAAAATGAAGAAGAATAAGATAAGTTAGGTATTTATACCTAGGGTTTTGTGGGTTGGATTTGAATGAACTGAAAGGTGGATTTGGGTATGGTGCAGTGCGGTGGTGGAGGTGGTGCATTGCGGTGGTAGTGGTGGTTATGGAGGTGGGTGCTGATAGAGAGAGATAAGGGTGAAAGAGAGAGATTGTAGATTTTCTTTTGTATGTATATATATATATATATAGGTGAAATAATGCCTTTTTAATAAAGAGTTGTACTCTATGTGTATTTGATTAAAATGCCCTTATATTTAACAAACTTGGTGGATGGTGTTAAAAAATTGGACTCAAAACGTTACAAACAGAGCTGTTAGGGACTCGGGACGTTAGACATTTTGATTTTGGACTCAAATGGCTACCACCCATAAAACACAATATTTTCTCTTTTTTTTTATTGTTTAGCTGAATAATAATATCACAATCTTTGCCTCATGTAGTTATTTATCTATTTATTTTATTTTGAACTATATCATCATTTTAAAGATTTTACAAAAGA
>JARYGA010040823.1:0-40033 GCA_030545235.1 Helianthus tuberosus
GTCCCATCAACTTACCATCAATGTGTGAAGCTCCCTAGTCCTTGGGGAATAGTCAAGATTGATAGTGATCAGCAGGAGGCTAAGAATTGCTATACTTCATCGATGAAACCAGCCTCGAAGTCAAGGGAGCAATAGCAATCAAAGTATCCTCCAAGGGATGTCTTGGAGGCAAGAGAGCAGGATGTGGTAGAAATCCTCTTGGATCCTCATGATCCTGAATCAAAAATCTATATCGGATCAGGGATCCTTGGCGAAATGAAAGAAGACCTCGTATCCTTCCTCAAAAGGAGAAAGACTACCTTTGCATGGAAACACGAAGACATGACAGGCATATCTAAAGATGTAATCACTCACAAACTTGGCATTGATAGGTCCTTCAAACCAATCCATCAAAGGAGAAGAAAGTTTGCACCGGAAAGAAATGCCATTATCCAGGAAGAGGTAGAGAAATTGCTCCGGGCAGGTATGATTAGAGAGGTCAAGTATCCAAGATGGTTGGCCAATGTGGTTGTTGTTCAAAAGAAAAACGGAAAGTGGAGGGTATGTGTCGATTTTACCGATTTAAATAAGGCATGTCCCAAGGATCCTTTCCCATTACCCCACATTGACTCCATGGTGGATGCAACTGCGGGTCATGAACTGTTAACTTTTATGGATGCTTCACCTGGATTTCAACAAATCCAAATGGAACCATCCGATCAAGAGGATACAGCCTTCATGACTCCAACTGGTATATACTGTTATATTGCTATGCCGTTCGGACTAAGAAATGCAGGTGCAACTTATCAAAGGCTGGTGAATATGATGTTCAAGGATCAGATTGGACAAACTATGGAGGTTTACATAGATGATATGGTGGTAAAATCCATAAAAGCTGAGGATCACCTAAGGGACTTGGAGGAAGCATTCGATATCCTTGACAAATATAACATGAAACTTAATCCTTCAAAATGTCACTTTGGTGTTAAAGCAGGTAAATTCTTAGGATACATGGTGACCAAGAGAGGCATTGAAGCTAGCCCGGAACAAATCAAAGCTATAGTGAATATCAAATCTCCGGCTAATGCTAAGGATGTTCAAAGGCTAACAGGCAGGATAACAGTTTTGAACAGATTTATATCCAAATCCTCAGAGAAGTGCAAAGAATTCTATGATATCCTAAGGAAGAACAAGAAATTTGAGTGGACGGAGAAGCATGAAAATGCCTTGAGAGCTCTCAAAGATTACCTATCCTCAGCCCCGGCCTTGATGAAACCAGAAAAAGGCGATGTGCTATCCTTATATCTTGCAGTATCCTCAAAAGCAGTAAGTGCGGTCCTTGTTAAGGATCACGAAGGTACACAACACCCTGTCTATTATGTAAGTAAAAGTTTACTTGATGCCGAATCCAGGTATTCACACCTTGAAAAGCTTATTCTTGCATTAATTATGGCATCTACTAAGTTGAGACATTATTTTGAAACTCATGTTATTGTTGTTAAAACTAATTTTCCAATTAAGAATGTTCTCAGGAAACCAGAGATGTCAGGAAGGATGGCTAAGTGGGCAGTGAAGCTTAGTGCCTATGATATAAGATATGAGCCTAGGACAGCCATCAAATCCCAAGCATTAGCCGACTTTGTGGCTGATTTCAGTAGTGATTTACAAAAAGAAGCTGAGTTAGAAATCCAGCAGCTAGAGGAGACCAAGGATCCTTGGATACTCTATACTGATGGATCCTCAAATGTAAAAGGCACAGGGCTTGGAATACTACTAAAATCGCCACAGGGGGACATAATACCCCACTCTATAGCTTGTGAGTTCCAAACCACTAACAATGAGGCTGAATATGAAGCCTTAATTGCTGGTTTGCAAATTGCTAGGCATATGGGGATCAGGTATCTTGAGGTACATGTAGACTCATTGTTAATTACAAATCACTTTAATGGATCCTATGCTGTTAAAGGTGAAAAGCTAACCAAATATTTAGAGATAGTCAAAAAATTGGCACTCTACTTTGTTTCCTTTAGTTTGACACAGGTACCAAGGGAAGAAAATACAGAAGCTGATGCATTGGCTAACTTAGGATCATCTTTGAAGATCCCGGAGGATATCAAGATCCCTATTATCCATATCCTGACCCCGGCTATCGAGGATCATGTGGCTATGGAGATAAGAAATAATTCTGCAATTATCCCTAGTGAGGATACTCAATCCCATTAAGGATCAGGATCATGTATCTCACAAATCATGAGATACTTACAACACGGAGAGATTCCTACAGGAGAAAACCCTAGGGCTTTCAAAATTAAGGTATCTCAATTCACAATTTTAAATAATATGTTGTATAGACGATCTCTTGCAGGACCGTACTTGAGATGCATTGAGGATCCTGAAATCCAAGAAGTTTTAAAAGACTTCCATGAAGGAGATTGTGGAAACCACACTGGGGGCAGGGCATTATTCTCAAGGATCCTGAGGACAGGATACTACTGGCCAACCATGAAAAGAGATGCTGTGGAGTATGCTAAGAGATGTGATCCTTGTCAGAGACACAGCAATATCCTTCATCAACCGGCTGAATTATTGCATCCTATATCCTCCTCTTGGCCATTTATGAGATGGGGTATGGATATAGTTGGTAAGCTCCCTAAGGCACCTGGTGGAAAAGTGTTCAAGCTAGCTATGACTGATTACTTCTCCAAGTGGATAGAGGCTGAAGCTTTTGCCCAAGTCAGAGAAAAGGAAGTTATATCCTTCATTAAAAGAAATATTATAACCAGATTTGTAATTCCTTCTGAAATTATATGTGATAATGGTTCCCAATTTATTGGGGGCAGAACCACTAACTTTTGTGACAGTTGGGGGATTAAGATGATAACATCAACACCAGTCCACCCACAAGCTAATGGTCAAGCAGAATCATCCAACAAGATCATCATCAACAATTTGAAGAAGAAGCTTGGATCCAAGAAAGGGAAATGGGCAGAAGAACTACCTTATGTGCTTTGGGCTGATAGGACAACCCCTAAGAATGCTACTGGTCAAACGCCATTCTCTTTGGTATTTGGGGCAGAATCAGTGATCCCAACAGAAATGGTGGTTCCAACTGCTAGAACAAGTACCCCTGATCCTGAGGAAAATGATGAGAACTTGGCCCAAGACCTGGATACTATTGAAGAAATCAGGGATCTGGCTAGGATAAGGATGGCCAGTTATCAACAAAGAATGGCTGGTGCTTACAACAAAAATGTCAGGATCAGGAAGTTTCAAGTTGGAGATATGGTATTAAGGAAAGCATTTCAGAATACCACCAATCCTGCTGATGGAAAATTGGCTCAAAAATGGGAAGGCCCTTATTTGATTGAAGCTGAAGCAGGAAAGGGGGCATATAGATTGCTAACCATGGAAGGTGATTTGCTACCAAGAGCTTGGAATGCTGTCCACTTGAAGAAATATTTCATGTGAGCAGGATCCTCATGGCACAGATGATCCTTACGTTAGGGGTATCCTTGAAGGATCCTTAAAGTATCGGTGATCCTTACTTTGGTAACATCCTAATCTTGAACTATTTCATTTCTTTATTGTCTCATATAAGGATAAGGATCATGTGTCCTTTGTCCATCTCTCACGTGATTTTAAGTTTTGAAAGTTCAGGTATCCTTAGCAAAATATTGGTTATCTGCTGAAGCAATCCGTTCCTTGGGTTTGACCCCAGTTATTTGGGCTTGACCACAGTTCCGCCTGTAGCGCATGATGATCCTGGTATAGTTCAAGGCAGTGGGACCAGTACTCGCTTTAGGGGCTGATAATTCCATTGTACTGGCTATACCTAGGATCCTACGTATAATGGTAGACGTACCATACATCCGTTCCTAAGGTTTCTAACGTTTTCACGTTAGCTAAGGTTTTGGCATTCTCATGTCACTAAGTTTGGATAGTCGCCAGTTAGGGCCATACTCTAGTTTACATACGATCCTTGGGCTTGTCCCCAGTTATCCTTGGGCTTGTCCCCAGTTATCCTTGGGTTTGTCCCCAGTTATCCTTGGGCTTGTCCCCAGTTATCCTTGGGCTTGTCCCCAGTTATCCTTGGGCTTGTCCCCAGTTGCTAACTCTTATCTTATATTGGCTTAGTCCCAAGTTATGCTCTATTTCAGGTCCTTGAAGATAAGCAACTAGGGATCCTTGATCCTTACTTCTCTCTAAGATTTATCTTATAGTTATCCTGATTATGGTTAGGATCCTAGCTTGGATCCTCAGGTATGATCCTTAACTATTTTTAATTCTATTCATTGTTTATTTGAATAACCCTTAAAATTTGACAACTAAACTTGTGATCCTTAAAATATATTACTTTTTGGGATTCTTTAACTATAGGATGTTTGATCATGGATCATATCCTAAGTATTTTCAATCTGACTTATTCAAAATTGTTTATTCAAATAAGTGTACATCAAAACAATTGAGAATTAAAGAATCAAAAAGGATAACAATACAAGATAAGCGACAAAAGGTTAAGATTTTATTTATTAACAAAAGACTAGCCCTTTAAAGGTTGTCAAAATTACCTACCCCGAGCATCTACCAGCAATACGTGGCCCGTCCGCTGGGGTAGGTAAAGGGTGTCCATGATAATAGGTTCAAAAGTAGTGCAGGAATATAAAGGCGGCAGGATCACAATGGCTTCATCCCCCAAACAGAGGATCCCTCCACCATCTGCAATCCTGCCTATTGTCCAAAGGATCATACATGATCCTTAATCCTAAAAACTATTGTTCAGTACAAACCATCAAATTGTTCAACAAAACAACCAGCAAACTAAAAAAATTGGGCTCCGGCTATGTCTAGAAGTTTCCATCATCGCCCAATCATGCATCCTAAACCTTCCCTGCATCACCACCTCCGGCTCCACTTGTTTCACCACCTTCACCCTTGCCTCCAGCCTCAATTGCCAAAACTTCCTCAGCCTCTTCATCATCTTCAAGATCAGCCAACCTTGCTTTCCAGCCCTCAACATCCCAGCCGCTTCTGTCAAAGTTAGGATCTTGAGCCTCCTGGGCCATCTTCAGTTTTGTCTGATACATTGTGATGGCAGCAGAGACCTTTGCACCTTCTATGAGATCATGCTTTTCATAATCAAGGTCAATCAGAAGTTTAGCCGTCTTAGTCTTGGCATCTTGGAGTTCCTTCTGAAGATCAGCAATTTTGAGGTCCTTTAGCACTCCAACTTGTTGGAGGTCAGCAATCTTCTTGTCTTGCTCCTCGACGCTCCCCACATAGTCCTCAATCTCAGCGAATTTCTGCAAAGGGGATAAAAGATAAGGTCAGGACCAAGTGATCCTCAAATCAGCAGGATATGTCAGCAGGATATGCCAGCAGGATATACAGGCAGATACAGTGATCCTTACATCATTGAAGTACTCGAGGAATTGGTGACGGATCAGAGGCAGACCCTGCAGATCCTCAGCCTCGGAGGTCTTTCTCTTTTTGCCACCCCTTCCTTTAGTGGGTGCCTTGGGAATGGAGATGCTAGGACTGGTAGTGGACCTCTTCTTCCTGGGTCTAACAGTATCAAGGTCAGCCGTATCGAATTGAGAAGCAGGCTTGGTGGATTTTCCAGCACCTACACAACCAAAACAAGATAAGTATCTTTACTTCACTAATATTTCACTATTTATTTAAATTTTTAAACAAAGATACTTACTTGACATCGTGACAGAGCCTGAGGATACCTCCTAAGAGTCTTGGGTTGTTGTCTTGAAAGTTCTTGTTTCAGGATCAAGTTTCTTGAAAGCGATGAGTCTCTCTTTGGCAGCAGGAGACAGTCTAAGGTGTGAGACGGTGATAGCTGCATAACAAGAAAGCAAAAATATATAAGTGATCCTTATATCAAAAGAAGTTCTCTGGTGATCCTTCTCAGGATCCTCCACCCTACCATGGGTAGCCCATTTCTTGGGTAGATCCTTTCCATCATCAATAGAATCTCTCCTGATGAAAAAGAAACGCCGCTTCCAATTAGCATCATTTTTGGTAGCTTTGAAGATCGGGTGTTCCTCACCAGGCTTACGTTTGAACAAATAACGATGAGAACCAAAGGTAGTAAGATCATACAGCTCTCCCAGCTCTGACATTCCTAGGTCTATTCCTTCCTGCTCGATGATCCTTTCAAGGGTATACAAAACCCTCCATATCATCGGCATGGCTTGGATATAAGAGATGCCGGTTAGGGAAAAGAAAGATTGGGTGAAGGCTGGAAAAGGATATGTATAGCCTATGGTGAATGGAGTGACAGGAAAAGCAACCCACTTGTCTGAAATATGATCACTCAGGGCATTGGGATCAAAAGGTCTAAACTCGGTGTTCGCCGGGAAGCAGTGGCGGATCCTATCAATCTGTGCATCGTTGAAACAGCAGCGTTCTTTTATGGAATCTTCGATGATCCCCTGGCTTTTCGGTGGGCTGTTTTTCGGATGATCCTTAGCTGGGGAGTTCCGGAGCAACATCTTTGATAGAATGAGGGTAAGAGACGGAAAACAGAGCAAAAGAAGGAAGAAGATGAAGAGAGAATACCTGTTTATCTTCGGAATGCAGTTATAAAGGGAGTATCTCTGAAATTTTAAATGCAATCGATCCTATCTATATCTCCTATTTATAATCATGATTGTGCAGGGTTGTCACTTCTGTGACGTCATGGTTGCAACAGATAGTTCTACAATAACGGCTATATATCCGTTAGTTAGTTGCGGATAAGATCAAGAAAATATAATTCGCTCATTTAACATATCACTCCTTATATTTTCGGGGCAATTGTTAGGGGAGGATTTTCTAACAATTAGTGATCCTTACTTGTTATCCTAATTAATGATCCTCACTTCTGTGACAGATAGTGATCCTCAGAAGAGCTTCAGGATCAGGATCATGGATCACCTTAAGGATCCTCATACTAACGATTGTTTGTTTGTGTTTCGTATTATTTCGCAGGAGTAACAAGCTTGACTTGGTCTTGGCAACGTTACTATGGAATATTCCACGGGTATTTCGCACACGTTTGACTGGAAATGGACGTTGTGGAGAACGTGGGAGCTTGGCACAAAAGTCGGATAGTTTGTTATTATCGTTAACTTCTATTTTTAAAGGGGTGACGAGCTAGAATTAGAACACTTAGTCATTTTCAGCTACACACACTCTCATACAATCGCACTCTTGAAGCTCTCGACAAACACTTAACAGTTTTCACACACTTTTACACATTTCACCGTAGTGATCCTTGTACCTAGCTCGTTACTATCCGAAGTTGTAAACATTTATTGATTTATTTGAGCTTGGTGATCGGTAGTTTCCATCACCCGGGGTTTTTTGTGCCGGAGATCAACTCTTGATCAAGGGCTTTTTCCCCGTGTAAATCCTTGTGTCGTTTGTGCAATTTACATTGAAGTGATCCTTATCATTGTTCCACATTTCAAGCATCATACCCCGTAACTAAGAGTTTGGTTGCATTATCCTCATTAGATTTTTTGACCAAAACAACCTGAAACATGTTTGAAAAAGGTTTTGTCAGCGGGAAATACTGAGTGAATCATTCTATTTATTAAACCGACACATTTGTTATAATTTACAGTATTAAGAGAGATTACAATGTTTCAGATATCAACCAACTACCCACAGTATTTTGTCACTCGACCCATTGGCCCATTCGTCCAATGGTGTCTGTGACTATGGTCATATCACCCCTTGGCTAACTCGTTGTCCAATGGTGAAGATTATCAAGTAATGTATACAAAACCCCACATACCGGCTGTAACTTGGTGATTACATATACTTAATCACTGTAATTATAAACTTTGAAAATAAACATGATTTTTAAAGTAATTTGATAAAAAGAGAATGACTCACATTGCAGATTTAATACGAACAGAATTTAGTCTACGGATTAGCCTTGTTAACCTAATTTAAATAACAATGCACACAAAAC
This sequence comes from Helianthus tuberosus, assembly GCA_030545235.1. Taxonomy (NCBI): domain Eukaryota; kingdom Viridiplantae; phylum Streptophyta; class Magnoliopsida; order Asterales; family Asteraceae; genus Helianthus; species Helianthus tuberosus. The sequence continues at coordinate 7,952 of JARYGA010040823.1, forward strand.
TGGGTTAGTAATCAATTCAGCATTTACGATAACTCACGAGATTAACTCTCACAACGAATGACAAAGTGCGATACTTAAACATCCATCGATTTAACGACGAATGACAAAGCATAACCCTAATGTGGGCAGCACTTAAACATCCATTGGATTTTTAATGGATCGGAAAATGAATCGTAGCAGCGATCGAGTTATTACCCTGTTTTGCGGCAGAAATTAGTGAATCGTGTGTGTTGTTTTGGACTGTTTTCACTATAACTTCGTGTACGAAATGAATTTAAACGTCAAATCAACGCAGAAGTTCCAGTCCCACAGCCTACTATTTATAGCTGGAAAATCGTCCCCCTCGCGCCACGCGAGGGGTCCTCTTGTTCCTGTCACGTGGCGCGACAGGTCACTTCTAGGGTAGAGTAGGCTCGTGTCTTTTATAGCTTTGGTGAGTCAAATTTCGACGTAATTCAATTCCTACAGCAAACTGTAAGGATATTACCAATTAGGGTTTACCCCCCCCCCCCCCCCCCCCCCGAGTTTTAGGGGCCCTGATCCTGATTCCGATTGTTCTGAAAATTTTAGGGTTTGTGCAGAATCACTTGGGTGTCTCAATTAGAGTTTCCTATTGGACAAATTAATTAAATAAATATGACTTTTGATACGAGTTGTTACAAAAACGGAGTTTGGCCAGTTGCATTTTTTTATCGTTGTTCTATCAGCCCACAAAACAAAGGGTAATTCTTCTGCCCATCTTCCTTTTTTAGCCCCTAGTCTCTTCTTTAAGTTGTTGACAATTATCTTGTTTGAGGATTCAGCTTGTCCATTTGCTTGAGGATATACCGGAGTGGATGTGATCATTTTGATTCCCCAACTCTTGCAAAAGTCAGTAGTCCTCTTGCTTATAAACTGGGATCCATTGTCACAAATGATTTCAGCTGGTACTCCAAACCTGGTCAGGATATTCCTCTTTATGAAGGATACTACTTCTTGGTCTCTAACTTGAACAAATGCTTCAGCTTCAACCCACTTAGAGAAATAATCAGTCATTGCCAACATAAAGACTTTTCCTCCCGGAGCTTTTGGTAATTTCCCTACTATGTCCATCCCCCATTTCATAAATGGCCAAGGGGAAGCTATAGGATATAGTGGTTCAGCTGGTTGATGCAGTATATTACTATGCCTTTGACATGCATCACATCTTCGGGCATATTCTGCAGCATCTTTTTTCATTGTCGGCCAATAATATCCTGTTCTTAATACTTTTGAGAATAATGACCTGCCCCCAGTGTGGTTGCCACAATCCCCTTCGTGTATATCTTGGAGCACTTTCTCGGTTTCAGGACCCTTCAAGCATCTCATGTACGGACCTGCAAGATATTTTTTATATAAAACATTATTTATAATGGTAAATCGCGATACCTTCATCCTGAATGCCTTAGGATTCTCATCCTTAGGGATGTATCCTTCCTTGAGATATTTTATGATCAGAGTCATCCAGGATTCATTATCCTTATCAGGATCATGACCAGGATCCTGGATGCTTGTCACTTCCTTATCCTGAGCTTTGAAGGGGTTCACAGCAGGATACATAATATGAAGTATCGGTATCTGGGTTCCCTCTGGTATCCTGACTGATGATCCTAAGTTTGCTAAGGCATCCGCTTCAGCATTATCTTCTCTTGGTACCTGTTCAAGTGTAAAAACATCGAAATATCATGCTAATTTTTTGAGAATATCGAGGTACTCGACTAACTTCTCACCTTTAACTGCATAGGATCCATTAAAATGATTAGTGATTAACAAGGAGTCAACATATACTTGCAAATTCTTGATATTCATATACTTAGCCAACTCTAATCCTGCAATTAAAGCCTCATATTCTGCTTCATTATTAGTAGCAGGAAATTCACACCTAATAGCTTGGGGCAATATGTCCCCCTGTGGCAATTTGAGTAGTATTCCCAATCCTATTTGTTTTGGTCAAAAAATCAGACGAGGATAATGTAACCAAACTCTCTGTTACGGGGTATGATGCTTGAATTGGTTTATAGCAATAAGGATCACTATGAAATGTAAATAACAAGTGACACAAGGTTTATACGGGGAAAAAGCCCTTGATCAAGAGTTGATCTCCGGCATAAAAAACCCCGGGTGATGGAAACTACCGATCACCAACTCAAATTAAACAAGTAAATGTGTTACAACTTCGGATGATAGCGAGCTAAATACAAGGATCACTATAGTGTAGTGTGTAAAAAGTGTATGAAATTGCTAAGTGAATGAACGAGAGCTGGTGTGAGCGATTGTATGAGTGTGTGTAGCCAAAAATAGCCAAAAGTGTTGTCTAATTAGCTCGCTACCCCTTTTAAATCAGAAAATAACTAGCTAACAAACTATCCGCATTTCGTGCCTTCTCCCCACGTTCTCCATAACGTTCACAAATGGTCCAGCATGTGCAGAATTGTAGGGAATATTCTCCAGGAATGTCGCCATGACCAAGTCCAATCCGGCACTCCTGCAAAACAATATCGAATTCAAAGTGAACAATCGTTAGTATAAGGATCCTTAGAATGATCCATGATCCTGATCCTGAAACACTTCTGAGGATCACTGACTGACACAGAAGTAAGGATCACTAAAGAGGATAACAATTGAGGATCATAGGTCACTAAAAAATCCTGCCCTAACAATTGCCCCCAAAATATAAGGAGTAATATCGTAAATAAACGAGTTATATTTTATCGATCTTATCCGTAACAAACTAACGGATATATAGCCGTTAAGATCGAACTAGCCGTTGCGATCATGACGTCACTGAAGTGACAATCCTCATCACAACACCCGCAACCAAGGATAGGCTTGCTGCTTTTTGGAGGTCGATCCTGAAATAAGGTCATTCAAGATAGACACCCAAGACTCACAAGAAGTATCCTCAGGTTCCATCACCATGTCAAGTAAGTATCCTGCTTTTTGTATAGTTGAATATTAAAATAAATAGTTATATTGAAATAGGATAAGGATACTTATCTTGCTTTAAATGTGTAGGTGCCGGAAAATCTTCCAAGCCTGCCTCCCAATTCAACACGGCTGACCTTAATGTTGTTCGATCCAGGAAGAAGAGGGCCACTACCAGTCCTAGCATCTCCATTCCCAAGGCACCCACTAAAGGAAGGGGTGGCAAGAAGAGGAAAACCTCTGATGCAGAGGACCTACAAGGCCTGCCACTGATCCGCCACCAGTTCCTTGAATACTTCAATGAGGTAAGGATCACCAATTCTGCCTAGGTATCCTACTCATTTGAGGATCATCTGATCTTGAATTGCTTTGTCTTTTTTGCAGAAATTTGCTGAGATTGAAGATTATGTGGGAAGCATCGAGGAGCTGGATAAGAAGATTGCTGACCTCCAACAAGTTGCAGTGCTTAAGGATCTTAAGATTGCTGATCTTGAAAAAGCCCTTAAAGACGCCGAGACTCAGACAGCTAAAATCTTGATCGACATTGACTACGAGAAGCATGAGCTCGTGGAAGGTGCAAAGGTCTCCGCTGCCATCCCAATGTACCAGACAAAACTAAAGATGGCCCAGGAAGCTCAAGATCCTAACTTCGACAGAAGCAGCTGGGATGTTGAGGGCTGGAAAGCGAGGTTGGCTGATCTTGAAGATGATGAGGAGGCTGAGGAGGTTTTGGCAATCGAGGCTGGAGGTAGTGGGAAGGATCAGGTTAAGGATACCGAAGCTGGAGGGGATGAGGATGCAGCGAAGGTGTAGGCTGCACAATTGGGCAATGATGGACATTCTTACACGTAGCCGGAGCCCAATTTTTAACTTTGGTAGTAGTTTGTTTTGTGGTTGTGATGTTTTAAAACAATGATGGTCTGTAATAACTAGACAATAGCTATTAGGGTTATGGATCATGAATGATCCTTTGGACAATAGGTAGGATTACAACTGGTGGAGGGATCCTCTGTTTGGGGGATGAAGCCATTGTGATCCTGCCATCTTTTTAATTCCTGCACTACCAAGACCTTTAGACAATGGACACCCTTTATCTACCCCAGCGGACGGGCCACGTATTGCTGGTAGATGCTCGGGGTAGGTAATTTTGACAACTTTCGAGGGTCAAACTTTTGTTAATAAAATAACCTTAATCTTTTTTGGCTTATCTTGTGTTGTTATCCTTGTTTATCCTTCTAATTTTCAATTGTTTTGATATACACTTGTCTGAATGGAAAAAGTTGAACAAATTAGATAGAAAATATTTAGGATATGATCTAGGATCAAATATCCTATAATTAAAAAATTCCAAAAAGTGGTATATTTTAAAGATCATGAGTTCAGTTGTCAAAGTATTAGGGTTATTCAAATAATCAATGAATATAATCAAAATAGTTAAGGATCATACCTGAGGATCCAAGTTAGGATCCTAACTCTTAATACTATAAACAGGATAACCATAGAACAAACCTTAGTAAAAGGTAAGGATTAAGGATCCTTGGTTGTTTAACTTCGAAAACCTGAAATAGAACATAACTTGGGACTAAGCCATTATAAGTTAAGGTTAGCAACTGGGGACAAGCCCAAAGGATAACTGGGGACAAGCCCAAGGATAACTGGGGACAAGCCCAAGGATAACTGGGGACAAGCCCAAGGATAACTGGGGACAAGCCCAAGGATCGTATGTAAACTGGAGTATGGCCCTAACTGGCGACTATCCAAACTTAGTGGCATGAAAATGCCAAAACCTTAGCTAACGTGAAAACGCTAGAACCTTAAGAACGGATGTATGGTACGTCTACCATTATACGTAGGATCCTAGGTATAGCCAGTACAATGGAATTATCAGCCCCTAAAACGAGTACTGGTCCCACTGCCATGAACTATACCAGGATCATCGTGCGCTACTGGCGGAACTGGGGTCAAACCCAAGGATAACTGGGGTCAAACCCAAGTAACTGGTTGCTTTTGTGGATAATCATCCTTTTGTTAAGAGTACCTGAACCTTCAAAACTCAAAATCATGTGAAAGGGGGATAAAGGATACAGGATCCTTATATGAGAAAGTAAGGATATGAAATAGTTTAGGATTAGAGGGTTACCAAAATGAGGATCATCTGTGCTTTAACGATCCTTTAAGGATATTTATCACGTGAGGATCATGGATCCCTATCACATGAAATATCTCTTTAAATGGACAGCATTCCAAGCTCTTGGTAGTAAGCCACCTTCCATTGTTAGCAATCGATATGCCCCCTTTCCTGCCTCAGCTTCAATCAAGTAAGGGCCTTCCCATTTTGGTGCCAACTTTCCATCAGCAGGATTGGTGGTATTCTGAAATGCTTTCCTTAGTACCATATCACCAACTTGGAATTTCCTGACCCTAACATTTTTGTTGTAGGCACCGGCCATTCTTTGCTGATAACTGGCCATCCTTATCCTTGCCAAATCTCTGATTTCTTCTATAGTATCCAGGTCTTGAACCAAGTTCTCATCATTTTCCTCAGGATCACGAATACTGGTTCTAGCAGTTGGAACCACCATTTCTGTAGGGATCACTGATTCTGCCCCAAATACCAAAGAGAATGGAGTTTGGCCTGTAGCATTCTTAGGAGTTGTCCTATCAGCCCAAAGCACATAAGGTAGTTCTTCTGCCCATTTCCCTTTCTTGGATCCAAGCTTTTTCTTCAAATTGTTGATGATGATCTTATTGGATGATTCTGCCTGACCATTAGCTTGTGGGTGGACTGGTGTTGATGTTATCATCTTAATCCCCCAACTGTCACAAAAGTTAGTAGTTCTGCCCCCAATAAATTGGAAACCATTATCACAAATAATTTCAGAAGGAATACCGAATCTAGTTATAATATTTCTTTTAATGAAGGATATAACTTCCTTTTCTTTGACTTAGGCAAAAGCTTCAGCCTCTATCCACTTGGAGAAATAGTCAGTCATGGCAAGCATGAACACTTTCCCACCAGGTGCCTTAGGGAGCTTACCAACTATATCCATGCCCCATCTCATGAACGGCCAAGTGGAGGATATAGGATGCAATAATTCAGCTGGTTGATGAAGGATATTGCTGTGTCTTTGACAAGGATCACACTTCTTAGCATACTCCACAGCATCTCTCTTCATAGTTGGCCAATAGTATCCTGTCCTCAGGATCCTGGAGAATAATGCCCTGCCCCCAGTGTGGTTTCCCCAATCTCCTTCATGGAAGTCTTTTAAAACTTCTTGGATTTCAGGATCCTCAATGCATCTTAAGTATGGTCCTGCAAGAGATCGTTTGTACAACATATTATTTAAAATTGTGAATTGAGATACCTTAATTTTGAAAGCCCTAGGGTTTTCTCCTGTAGGAACCTCTCCATGTTGTAAGTATCTCATGATTGGGAGGATCCATGATCCTGAATGGGATTGATTATCATCGCTAGGGGTGATTGCAGAATCCTCTCCTATCTCCATAGCCACATGATCCTCGATAGCCGGGGTCAGGATATGGATAATAGGGATCTTGATATCCTCCGGGATCTTCAAGGATGATCCTAAGTTGGCTAGTGCATCTGCCTCTGCATTCTCTTCCCTTGGTACCTGTGTCAAACTAAAGGATACAAAAGAGAGTGCCAATTCTTTGACTAACTCCAGATATTTGATTAGCTTTTCACCTTTAACAGCATAGGATCCATTAAAGTGATTAGTGATTAACAAAGAATCTACATGTACCTCAAGATACCTGATCCTCATATGCTTAGCAATTTGCAAGCCAACTATCAAGGCTTCATATTCGGCCTCATTGTTAGTGGTTTGGAACTCACAAGCTATAGAGTGGGGTATTATGTCCCCCTGTGGCGATTTTAGTAGTATTCCAAGCCCTGTTCCTTTGACGTTTGAGGATCCATCAGTGTAGAGTATCCAAGGATCCTTGGTCTCTTCAAGCTGCTGGACTTCTAATTCAGCTTCCTCTTGCAAATCACTACTGAAATCTACCACAAAGTCAGCTAATGCTTGGGATTTAATGGCTGTCCTGGGCTCATATCTTATATCATATGCACTAAGCTTCACTGCCCACTTAGCCATCCTTCCTGACATTTCAGGTTTCCTGAGGACATTCTTGATTGGAAAATTAGTTTTAACGATAATAGCATGAGTTTCAAAATAATGTCTTAATTTAGTAGATGCCATTATTAATGCAAGGATAAGTTTTTCTAAGTGTGAATACCTGGATTCAGCATCAAGTAAACTCTTACTTACATAATAGACAGGATGTTGTGTACCTTCGTGATCCTTAACAAGGACAACACTTACTGCTTTTGAGGATACCGCAAGATATAAGGATAACACATCTCCTTTTTCTGGTTTCATCAAGGCTGGGGCCGAGGATAGGTAATCCTTAAGAGCTCTTAAGGCACTCTCATGGTTCTCAGTCCACTCGAATTTCTTGTTCTTCCTTAGGATATCATAGAATTCCTTGCACTTTTCTGAGGATTTGGATATGAATCTATTCAAAGCTGCAATCCTGCCAGTTAACCTCTGAACATCCTTAGAATTGGCAGGTGACTTGATGTTCACTATAGCTTTGATTTGTTCTGGACTGGCTTCAATGCCTCTCTTTGTCACCATATATCCTAAGAATTTACCTGCTTTAAAACCAAAGTGACATTTTGAAGGATTAAGCTTCATATTATATTTGTCAAGGATATTGAATGCTTCCTCCAAGTCTCTTAGGTGATCCTCAGCCTTTATCGATTTTACCACCATATCGTCTATGTAAACCTCCATAGTTTGTCCAATCTGATCCTTGAACATCATATTCACTAGCCTTTGATAAGTTGCACCTGCATTTCTTAGTCCGAATGGCATAGCAATATAGCAGTATATACCAGTTGGAGTCATGAAGGCTGTATCCTCTTGATCGGATGGTTCCATTTGAATTTGTTGAAATCCAGATGAAGCATCCATAAAAGTTAACAGTTCATGACCCGCAGTTGCATCCACCATGGAGCCAATGTGGGGTAATGGGAAAGGATCCTTGGGACATGCCTTATTTAAATCGGTGAAATCGACACATACCCTCCACTTTCCGTTTTTCTTTTGAACAACAACCACATTGGCCAACCATCTTGGATACTTGACCTCTCTAATCATACCTGCTCGGAGTAATTTCTCTACCTCCTCCTGGATAATGGCATTTCTTTCTGGTGCAAATTTCCTCCTCTTTTGATGGATTGGTTTGAAGGACCTATCAATGCCAAGTTTGTGAGTGATTATATTTTTAGATATACCTGTCATGTCTTCGTGTTTCCATGCAAAGGTAGTTTTTCTCCTTTTGAGGAAGGATATGAGGTCTTCCTTCGTTTCGCCAAGGATCCCTGATCCTATATAAACTATAGATTCAGGATCATCAGGATCCATAAGGATTTCTACTATATCCTGTTCTCTTGCCTCCAAGACGTCCCTTGGAGGATGCTTTAATTGCTATTGCTCCCTTGACTTTGATGCTGGTTTCATTGATGATGTGTAACAGTTCTTAGCTTCTTGCTGATCACTATCAATCTTCACTATTCCCCAAGGACTAGGAAGCTTCACACATTGATGATAAGTGGATGGGACTGCCTTCATGTCATGTATCCAAGGCCTGCCAAGGATAACATTACAACAAGATAAACAGTCAATAACACAAAAATTTTGGTAAGAATGTAGGCCTTCGATATAGATTGGGAGTTTAATGTCCCCCAGAGTATTCTTAGTCTCGCCACTGAATCCAATGAGCACAGAGGATCTTGGTATGATGTCGGATTCAGGAATATTCATCTTCTTGAGAACATCAAGCTGGATAATGTTCACAGAGCTTCCTCCATCTATAAGGATCCTGCGAACAAAATGGTTAGAAATAAAAAGAGTGATAACCAAACCATCGTGATGAGGATCCTGAATGTCAACACGATCATCCTCATCAAAAGTTATAACTTTTCCTTCGGAGACACTGGATGTTCGAATGGGTCTATCTCCATTATCCATCTTGGTTTCCTTTGCATGTCTTTTGGCCACAGAGAAGGATGTTCCACAAATGTCTGATCCTCCAGAAATAAAGTTTATAACTTGTGCATCTGCTGGAGGGGCTGGAGCTTTCTCTGGGATCCTTTCAGGATCCTGAGTCCTTGACTTCTTTCTCCCCAATAATTCTTTCAAGTGCCCCTTGCTCAACAAGTATCCAATTTCTTTTCTCAATGCGATGCATTCTTCTGTGAGATGCCCAAAATCTTCATGGTATGCGCACCACTTTGACTTATCTTTAGTTGCAGCTGGTCTATCATTTTTTCTAGGCCATCTAGCTTTATCACCTAAATTCTGCATCGCAAGGATTAGTTCATTGTTATCAACAGAAAAACAATATTCAGAGATTGGAGGATAATCCTCGTCATCCTCTTCTTGTTCAACAGCATGCACATTCTGGTTATCAGATCTATTATAGGATCTGAACTTGTTGTTCTTGAATGAGGATCCTTGCTTCTCTTGCTTTGAGGATCCTGCTAACCTCTCCTGGATCCTTTTGTCATCCTCTAGCCGGATGAACCTAAGGGCTCGGGTTCTTACCTCATCTAGATTCCTGCATGGTGTCATAACAAGATCATCATAGAATAACGAATCCCTAAGCAGTCCCATTTTAAAGGCTTCAACAGCCGTAGCTATATCCAGGTTAGGGATATCTATGGATTCTTTACTAAATTTAGTGATATAATCCCTTAATGATTCATTATGACCCTGGGTTATCCTATACAGATCACTAGTTAAACGCTCAAATTTTCTACTGCAAGAAAACTGGTTATTAAATAGGTTAACTAGATTAGCAAATGAGGTAATAGAGTAAGGGGGAAGACTTAGCAGCCATTTTAGAGCCGATCCAGTAAGAGTGGATCCAAATCCCTTGCACAGACATGCTTCCTTTAACCTTTCTGGGATGGGATTAATCTCCATCCTTTCCCTGTACTGTGCTATGTGTTCTTCAGGATCTGTTGAGCCATCATACAACTTCATGGTAGGCACATGGAACCTCTTGGGTATCTCAGCATCACAGATTGGTGGTGCAAAACGAGATATCTTGTGGCTCCCATCTGCAATCTCCGGGATAGGCTTGACCACTCCTGGGACACTTGATATCATATCCTTTAACTTTTGCAATTCTCTGGCCATAGCATGATTGATACCTGTATCCTGCATAAGGCCATGGTTAGTGGTATAAGAATTATTGAAAGTGTTACCTCCCATTGGATTCAAATTAGGAAGAACGGATGTGAATCCATATTGTTGAGGCTCTGGAATGACCGATGGACCAGTAGAAGCAATGGTTTGCATTGGAATGAAATCTCCCTGATGGATGTCGGAACTTCCTGATTGCAAACTCCTTAGGGATCCCGGAATCTGGAAGGATCCTTGAAACTAAGAGTATCCTTGGAGCTGGGAGGATCCTGGAACATAGGAGGATCCTTGAACTTGGGAGGATCCTGGAACATGGGAGGATCCTTGAACCTGGGAGGATCCTGGAACATGGGAGGATCCTTGAATCTGGGAGGATCCTTGAATCTGCTGCGCTCCCGAGTATCCTCCTGAGCTTGCAAAGGATCCTATATGCTGAGGATGGGATCCTGATGGTTGGAAGTGTAACCCTGAAGCCTGAGTCATTGCTGATGATCCGTAATGCACTCCTTTTGGTCCTCCCACATATTGAACGTCTGGAACCACTGAAGGCTGAGAAGTTATAACCGGAGTATCGAAATTCAAAGATCTGGGCATCAGTGGGGAATGATCCTCTGCCGATCTCTTTTGTTTCTTGATGTCTCCAATTTCTCTAAGAATCCTTTCATTGGTCTTATCCTGCTGCTGTATATGATCCTTCATCTGCAAAATCAGAGTAAACAAGTCACTAGTAGTAGGAGTATAAGAAGCAGAAGAAGTTGGAGGTTTTGAGAAAATGGGAGTTGGTTTCTTCTCGGCATTTTTCTAAGGTCCAGAAGGTGGTGGAGGCAAAGGTGGAATGCCCTGGGATGAATTGACTGCAGACATCGCACTGGAGGTATTCTTTGATGATGAAGCCATCTGCTCGGATGCAATGAACCGGAATGATAACAAAAATGAGAATTTCTTAGGAATAAAGCACCAATTGCCCCACGGTGGGCGCCAAACTGTTTTGGTCAAAAAATCAGACGAGGATAATGTAACCAAACTCTCTGTTACGGGGTATGATGCTTGAATTGGTTTATAGCAATAAGGATCACTATGAAATGTAAATAACAAGTGACACAAGGTTTATACGGGGAAAAAGCCCTTGATCAAGAGTTGATCTCCGGCATAAAAAACCCCGGGTGATGGAAACTACCGATCACCAACTCAAATTAAACAAGTAAATGTGTTACAACTTCGGATGATAGCGAGCTAAATACAAGGATCACTATAGTGTAGTGTGTAAAAAGTGTATGAAATTGCTAAGTGAATGAACGAGAGCTGGTGTGAACGATTGTATGAGTGTGTGTAGCCAAAAATAGCCAAAAGTGTTGTCTAATTAGCTCGCTACCCCTTTTAAATCAGAAAATAACTAGCTAACAAACTATCCGCATTCCGTGCCTTCTCCCCACGTTCTCCATAACGTTCACAAATGGTCCAGCACGTGCAGAATTATAGGGAATATTCTCCAGGAATGTCGCCATGACCAAGTCCAATCCGGCACTCCTGCAAAACAATATCGAATTCAAAGTGAACAATCGTTAGTATAAGGATCCTTAGAATGATCCATGATCCTGATCCTGATCCTGAAACACTTCTGAGGATCACTGACTGACACAGAAGTAAGGATCACTAAAGAGGATAACAATTGAGGATCATAGGTCACTAAAAAATCCTGCCCTAACACTATTCCTCTAACATTAGATGCTCCATCAGTATATAATGTCCAAGATCCTGAGGATTCTCCTAACTGCTGGACTTCTAGGTCTACTTCATCCTGAATGTCACTACTGAAATCAGCCACAAAGTCAGCTAGAGCCTGCGATATGGCATTCCTAGGTTCATACACTAAGTCATAAGCACTTAACTTTACTGACCACTTAGCCATCCTGCCTGACATCTCTGGTTTTCTAAGCACATTTTTAACAGGATAATTGGTTTTAACATGAATTCTATGTGTCTCAAAGTAATGTCTAAGCTTCGTTGATGCCATAACTAGTGCTAGTATCAACTTTTCTAAATGAGAATATCTGGTTTCAGCATCTAACAAACTTTTACTAACATAATAGACAGGATATTGCTGACCTTCATGATCCTTTATAAGTACGACACTTACAGCATTCCCTGATACTGCGAGGTATAGGGACAGTGGTTCACCATTCTCAGGCTTCATCAATAGAGGTGCAGTTGAAAGATACTGCTTCAAATCCTGCAGGGCTGCTTCATGCTTCTCTCCCCATTCAAACTTCTTGTTTTTCTTCAGGATATCATAAAATTCCTTGCATTTCTCGGAGGATCTTGAGATAAATCTGTTCAATGCTGCAACTCGCCCTATTAACCGTTGAACATCCTTCATATTTGAAGGTGATTTGATATCCAAGATGACTTTAATCTGCTCCGAGCTTGCCTCTATTCCTCTTTTGGTCACCATATATCCTAGAAACTTTCCTGCCCCCACTCCGAAATGGCACTTAGCAGGATTTAGTTTCATGTTATACTGATCCAGGATATCAAATGCTCCCTTAATATCCTGGAGATGATCCTCAGCCTTTTTAGATTTTACCACCATATCATCGATGTATACCTCCATTGTGTCCCCCAGCTTATCTTCGAACATCCTGTTTACCAATCTCTGGTATGTTGCACCTGCATTTTTCAAACCAAAAGGCATAGCAGTATAACAATAAATACCTGTTGGTGTCATGAAGGCAGTATCCTCCTGGTCCAAAGGCTCCATTTGAATCTGCTGAAATCCTGAGGATGCATCCATGAAGGTTAACATCTCATGGCCAGCAGTAGCATCCACCATCGCATTAATATGAGGAAGAGGAAATGGGTCTTTTGGACAAGCCTTATTCAAGTCTGTGTAATCTACACAGACTCTCCATTTCCCATTTTTCTTCTGTACCACGACTACATTTGCTAGCCATCTTGGAAACTTGACTTCTCTGATCATTTTGGACTTCAACAATCTTTCAACTTCCTCTTGGATAATTGTATTTTGTTCAGGAGTAAACTTCCTTCTCTTTTGCTGGACAGGCTTGAACGACCTGTCAATTCCAAGCTTGTGAGTGATAATATCTTTGGATATACCTGTCATATCCTCATGCTTCCATGCAAATGTTGACATCCTGCACTTCAAAAAGTTAGTTAACTGTTCTTCAATATCCTGAGGGATATTGACTCCTACGAGCACCGAGATATCAGGATTATCCTGATCCAGGATAATTTTCTTCATATCCTGCTCTGAAGCCTCCACGATATCCTGGGCCCGCATCTTTAATTGCTATGCTGTATTAGGCTTGGTTGAGGATTTCATTGAGGATGAGTAACATTCTTTCGCCTCCTGCTGATCACTATCAACCTTGACAACCCCCCAAGGGGTAGGAATCTTGATGCATTGATGATAAGTTGATGGCACGGCCTTCATATCATGGATCCATGGCCTGCCCAGTATAATGTTATAGCAGGATAGGGAGTCCATCACACAGAAACGTTGTATTGAGTTGACCCCCTCAACATATACTGGTAACTTTATCTCTCCCACTGTGTTCCTAGCCTCTCCCCTGAACCCAACAAGCACGGTGGATTTCGAAGTGATATCCATTGGGGATACATTCATTCTCTTCAGAGTTTCTAGTTGGATTATGTTGACGGAGCTTCCATTATCCACCAATATCCTGCGTACAAAATGGTTAGCCACATATAATGTTATTACCAGAGCATCATGGTGAGGATCCTGGACAGTATCCCTGTCATCACTGTCGAAAGTGATCACTTTATCAGTCGTGAGGGTAGTCATCCTGGTTGGTTTGTCTCCCCTTTCGGCCTTAGCTTCCTTTGCATGCCTCTTGGCCACAGAATATGAAGTCCCACAAATGTCGGATCCTCCTGAGATAAAGTTGATTATCTTGGCATTTGCAGGAGGTGATGCTGCTCGTTCAGGATCCTTCTCAGTATCCTGACCCTTATTCTTCTTTCTTCCTAGGAGATCCTTCAGATATCCTTTGCTTAGAAGATAACTTATTTCTTTTCTTAGTGCAATGCAATCCTCAGTTACATGTCCGAAATCTTCATGGAAGGCACACCATTTGGATTTATCCTTCCAATCAGCTTTTTGTTGATTCTTTCGAGGCCACCTAGCTTTGTATCCTAAACCCTGCATAGCATACATTAATTCGGGTATGTTAACAGAAAAGCAATATTCAGATAATTCAGGATATTCTTCAGGATCCTCGTCTTCAACAGCATTCACTCTCTTGTTGTCATTTCTGCCATACAGCTTAGAGCTATATGGTTTAAATGAGGATTCTGACTTCCTATTGGTTGACTCATAAGTGGTGGACGAGTTCATCCTCTCTTGCATCTTCTTGTCATCCTCCAGTCGAATATATCTTAGTGCCCTGTTTCGAGCTTCGTCCAAGTTCCTGCATGGGTTCATTACAAGATCTTGGTAAAATTGAGAGTCTTTTTGCAGCCCCATCTTGAAAGCTTGCACAGCTGTTGCAACATCAAGATGTGGAATGTCTAAGGATTTCCGGCTAAACTTGTTCACATAATCTCTTAAGGACTCCTGAGGTCCTTGAGTTATCCTGTAGAGATCACTTGTTAGTTTTTCAAAACTCCGACTACAAGAAAATTGACTATTGAATAAATTCACTAGGTGAGCAAATGATGTAATCGAATGAGGAGGAATATTCAAGAGCCATTTCAAGGCCGATCCTGTTAAGGTCGAACCAAAACCCTTGCATAGGCACGCTTCCTTAAGCTCCGGAGGGATAGGATTAATCTCCATTCTCTCCCTATACTGGGCAATATGCTCTTCAGGATCCGTAGTTCCATCATACAGTTTCATGTTGGGAGTTTGAAATCTCTTTGGGATTTCAGCATCACAGATAGGATATGCAAAGCGGGATATCCTGTGGTTGTCTTGGGACACTTCCGGAATTGGCTGGACCACCCCAGGTACACTGGATATCATGTCCTTCAATTTCTGAAGCTCCCTAGTAAATGTTGACGTCATATCTGCATCCTGCAAAGATCCATTAGTGTTAGTAGCAAGAATATTATTATTTGTCATGTTACCAGTCTGAGGATTCCGGCCATATCCTGAAGCATATCCTGAGCTCCTCACAGTTGACATGGTGACCGAGGAGGGTATTTCAGGAGTATGATTCTGAGGATGGCTAGGCACAATATTCCCCCTGTTATCCTCAGTATACACAGCCGAACTAAAGTTCAAAGCTCTGGGTTGTAAAGGAGTGACGATATCCTCAACGGGTCTGCTTGAGCTAGATTTCAAGAGTTGTATTTCTCTCATCAGCATTTGGTTTGTTTCCTGTTGCTGCCTTATTTGTTCCTGCACACTTCCAAATAAGGTTAGAATTTAATCATTAGAAGCCAAAACGGGAGCAGATCCTTGAATATTCCGAGTAGGGATAATATCCTGAGGTTGTGAAGAAGCTGGCATCCTCGGAGGAGGTGGTGGAAGCACCGAACCAGTAGTAGCAGAAGTTGCAGCAGACACGGTGGAGGAGCTCATGTTTGATCTTGAGTCCATTGTAAATAATGTGGCAAAAAGTTTTGAAAATAGGAAACCAATTAACGATTTCACAAAGATTTTTAGTAAAGATATCACCACTTGCCCCACGATGGGCGCCAAATTGTTTTGGTCAAAAATTACCGAAGCAATTAAGTGATCAAATTAGTTAAGTGAGGTAGAGTGCTAAAAAGTGTGTTGGAAATATGCTGGTTATGTTGTTTACGAAAATAGTTTTCAGGATACGGCTCAGGATATTGAGTTGTATCTACGATCAAACTATGAGCAAAAAGTAAAAGAGATGACACGAGATGTACGAGGAAAGCCCTTGATCAATCTAGATCGCCGGCATAAAACCTTGGGAGCTGACAATCGCAGCTGCCTTGTTCTTCTTATTGCTTTAAACGTCAGGATACAGTGCAGGATATTGATCAGATCGCTAAGTATTACAATGCTTTTTGTGAAAGTTGCGAGAGAGTGAGTGTGAGTGAGTAGCTAGTGTAGTTGTTGTGTCCTATTGATCTGATTTATCCATCTATTTATAGTTACGAAACATAAACTAACATTCCTATAAATGTGGGATGCTCCCGAATATTCCATTATTAACGTTGTGGACCGAGTAAAGCGGCTCCAACGTCTTCATTCGAACGACTTGGACCGAGTCTTTCGGAGAAGGAGTCTTCGTGAACGTTGAGAACCTGGACTCGTACTCCTGCACACAATCCATTAGTAATCCTCAGGATACCATCCAGGATGTTACCAATGTCCTGAATGAGTATCCCAGGTAGGAACATATATCATGAAACTAAGATATAACTCAAGATATTTCCCAGGATATGGGCTCAGAATTTCACCCATAACAGAGAACAAGACATTGGGTTGTATTTCAAAGGTGGTGTTAGTGACAAAACAAATTTTTCTCCAAAAGTTGAAACTGCTTTCAATGCGAAAAGTTCTACTGAAAGTTCATCTCAGGGTTCAAACAGCAAAACAGGATTTACTTCATTTCCAACGTTTGATCCACATTTTTCAACAACAAAGAGTGGCAAAGTACTTCAATGCAACATTGCATTAAATCTCGAAAATGATCAAAATTATTCAGAGGAAGTAGCTAAAAGTCATATGTCTTTGTTGGTAACAGTGCTTGAATCTTATGGTAGTTTAGTTGCAGGGAGGATCGGGAATCCAATGCTTACAAAAGAGGATTACGATCAAGTTGATGCTGAGGAGATGGAATTGATGGATATAAAGTGGTGCTTGGCGAGTGTGTTGAGAAGAGCCGAAAAGTTTAAACAAATTACGGGAAGAGATGATTTCCGTGATGCGAATGTTTCTACTTTAGGTTTTGATAAATCTAAAGTCACTTGTTTTCGTTGCAGGGAAAAGTGGCATTTCAAGAGAGAGTGCACAAATCGCGAAGCAAGCGGAGCTCAAAATCCTTTCGGAAACAACGATTACTATCGAAAGGCGATTTATCATCAAGTTGCTCAACAGCCGTATCATCAAGAACAGCCACAAATTGCACATGCTAGGAAGGTGATTGAAGATTCAAAGAAAGCATGTCTTGTCAATCAAAATGATGGAAGTTCATCAAAAGATTTCAGTTGGGATAAATATATTCTAGCTGATAATAAAGCATGTCTGATAAATCAAGATGATGAAAAATTACCAGAAGGATTTAGTTGGGAAAACTTTAACTGGGATAATTATTGTCCTGACAAAGAGATCTTAAAAGCTAAAGGTTGTGTTGCCCAAGTTATTAATGATTTTACTGATGAATATTGGGCAGAAAAGATCAGAAAACATTTAAATGCTGAAGCTGAGAAAAAGAAAAAATATGAAGAAGAAAGGCAAATGAAACAAGCTGAAGCTGAGAAAAAGAAAAAAGGTTGTAGAAGAAGTTCAGGTGAGAGTAGTCAAAGAAATTCCAGAATTTGAAATTAAAACAGATGCTGATACAGTCAAGGTTTTTGAGAAGTGTATGAACTGTGAGTCTCTGATAAAGCAGAACAATGAATTGCTACACAACATAAAAAGGCTTAAAGAATCATATGATGTCTTGAACAAAGCCATGAATCAATACAACGACACAAGCAGTGAACAAGCCATAGCAATGAATACACTCAAAGGAGCATATATGAGACAGCTTGACGATGTCAATTATTTCACTGAGAAGTGTGCTGAGCTTGAATTGAAACTAGAAACACAGAGAATTGAAACTAAGAGAGTAAATAGATTGTTAAAAAGTTACTCATGTTCTACTTTTGTGGTTGACAGGATCTACCCCATAGTAGAAGAATTGAAGACGTTTGAAGAAGAGAAGACTTCGGAAGAGAAGAAGTCTGAAACAAAAGAAGATGATGAAGTGAAGATTTCTGGTAAGAAACCAAGTGTTGTCTATAACAAATGTCCACCTCCGGTTGAAAATGGATATTCTCCTCGAAATCCAAATTCAGAAAGAGTCGAAAAGGCAACAAACTTACAGTGGGAGTCTGAGTCTTCAGATAACTTGCCAGAAAATATTGATGTCACGTTCACATCGTCTGACACTGATCATGAGTCCGAGTTAATAAAGAAAGTGGTCGATCAGGTGTTAGATAAGGATGAAACGGAAGAGTCCAAATCAGAGTCAAAGTCTGAGTCCAAACCGTCAAAGTCAACAGTCAAAAAGGACAAACGGGTTTATAATAAAGATTTTTTGTTATCAAAATCTAATTTGAATGACGAACCGATCAAAGTAGCATATACTTTGAAAGATTCTGACAAATTATATTCTGATGAGATATTTCCAATAAGAGGTGTGAAAACTGAAATGATTAAAAAGGTTTTCAAACTAACAGAAATAAATATTTCTGAAATAAAAGATGTACATTTTTCTGAAAAACCTAATCCTTACACCTCAAGAGTTCAACAACGTTTAAACAAGAAAAAGGGTTACAGTTCTGGTTCAGGTTATCGAAAGAAACCAAACCATAACGGTAATTACGAAAAGAAAGGCATAGGTTTTATTCCACCGAAAAATCATAAAAATGAGAAAATTTATAAATCAAAAACTATTTTTGTTACAGGAAAAACATCTGAAGAAGAAAAAGAGCAAGTGTTCAGAAAGCAATCCAACAAAGAATTCCTTGCCAAAAAGCAAGAAGAAATGAAGAAAAACATTGCTCAGAAGAAGATAGAGACGAGAACCTGTTTCCAATGCAAAAGGGTTGGTCACATTGCCAGGAATTGTCCAAAGGCAATACAATCAAAACAGGGAGTCTCTGAAAAACTCAAAGAAAAGATTATTGAGAAAACCGAACCACCAATGAACAGATTTAAAGTTTTTGAAAATTCAATTTTTGAAGTTGGTGAATGTTCGAAAAATGTTTTCAAAAGAAAAGAGAAACTTAACAATCAAAAATGGGTTGTTAAGAATTCAAGTGAACATTCTGGTGATGAATCTGATTCCACAAAATCAGAGGAGCCAAAAGTTGTTATTAAAAAAGAGAATTCAGTGCCGCTTTTTGATGATGCAAATTTTCCACCATTGCGGGCTGAAAATTTCAAATCTAAAATTGGTAAAGTTGAAATTTCAAATCAATTTTTTCCTGAAAAGAAAGAATTTGATGTTGAAAAGGCGTTTAACCCCACAGTACAAAACATTTTTGGAAAAATGATTGATGGGAAGGTCAAGGGGGTTAAAGAATTCTATGAGAAAAAGATGGATGGTAAGCAACCGAGTGTTGGTAACTCGGAATCTCCCAAGGACCGTCAGGCTTGGGAGAATTTCTCTAACTGAAAAACCTGACTTGCCGGAGCACCCAAGTTGGTAATCGCGGAGCATGAATCGGCATCATTACTTAAAAATTGTTTTTGAAGAAGTGTGACTTGCCGGAACTCCCAGGTTGATAAGTGTGGAGTAGGAATCGACATTTTGAGAATTCAACCTACAAATGGTAATGGTTGGTAAGCAAACCTACATGTGGTTGAAAAAGGGGATGTGATCTTACAAATGGTTAATCAAGGTCATTAGGTTGAACTTGATTGGACCATTCCTACAAGTGGTATTTGAAAAGAAAAACAATGTGATGAAACTCCATTTTTACAAGTGGCAAAATCAACAAAACCAATTTACCGGAAAAACCATTTGATTAAAACAAACTTAAGTGTTTTGAAATCATAATGGGAAAATAGTTTGTTGTAAGGGGGAGTTCTGATTGTTTATGCCAAGTGGATGGCGATTTGAAGCAATTCACATCATGTTGTCAATTTCTTGTACAGTTTGTTTTCAAATTTCTTTAAATGATTTTGAATTTTAGGGGGAGTAAGATTTCAGAAAATCCAAAAACATTTGAAAATTTGAAAAAAAATCCAAAAACATGATAAAATGAAAAACGAGTTTGTTGTATAAAAGAGGAAATGATAGTACATCAGTGGACGATCACAGCATGCTAAAGAATTGAAAAGAAAAATGTGATAAACGGTGTCACTGATGATGTGCCAGTAGGTTTTTGCACATTTAGTAGATTGTGTCGAGATATAAACCTAAAATTCAAACTTACTTATCTTGTGGGGAACATCTCTCGGATATATGGGTAACCCCCGAAATCTTGTTTGAAAGGTCCCTCTTTCTGAGATACTAGGTCTTTATGCTCAGTGATATCTGGGGTATTATCCCGGGACTTCTGATTTTACGGAAGCAATGGCCTAGTCCCCGTATAATACTTTCTGCTTGCTTGAAATTTAGCACCGCCCTCAGCATAAAAAAATGATGAAACATTGAAAAATGCTAATCATGTGCTGTTGAAGAAAAGATTCTCTAAAGGTAACACACCAAAAGTCGAAGCCGTCATCTCTCTGATTTTGCGGAAGCAATAGCCTGAGTTCTCACGGCCCTTGCAATTTAACCCCTTACAGATATCATCTAGGTATACTCACCTGTAAGACTGAATATTGGGATCTGGATACGGGAGTATATTCTGAGGTGGGACACGCGAATAAGTTTAAGTCTCTAAAACATTAATCTCGTATCTCGAAACAGTTAAACTTTGTGTGAAAATTTAAGTGGATCAGTATACTGACAATCTAAGTGAATCGGTTAGAACTTAAAATGTTTAAAGCTTAACGGTGTTGGTGATTTGTCTCAAAATCTGATATGATCCTCTTACACAAACTCACAAAAATATTGTATGTAAATATTTCTTTACTGTATTTCATTAAAAAACATAATTCAAAAAGATTTTTGTGTGTTTTAGCATAAACTTTTGATAAATTCAAAAAGATTTTCGACAACTGATGTTGGAAAGCTAATTTTCAAAATTCCGAGTGCTAAGCATGATGAACAACAGGTTTGGGAGAAGTGTTTTTGAATGAAAAATGATTGTTTACAAGTGGTCATCTGAAGCTTTTAAATGATAAATCATTCTGAAAAATTACTTGCAATGATTTAAATTTATCAAAATTTTAAATTTGTGAAGCTTATGTTTGTGGTAGAGATTGTGCAGGTTAGCCAGGTTTCGATCCAGAGCAGGATGTGAGCCAGGTCTCGATCTAAGAACCTGTGGAAAAAGAATTCCAGACTGCGATCCCAGCTTAGTGAAAGGGGGAGTCTGATGACATCAAAAAAGGGAGTCTAAAGATTATAGAGCCAGATTCAGATCCTGAAGATCACGTAAGTTGCTGATGCTGATAATCTTAAGGAATCAAGAGACCTGATCAAGAAGAGTATAGAGCCAGGTTGAGATTCTAGAAGAAAGAGAAAGAGATTGTTTGAGGATGCTTACAATGAAGAATTTTTGGAAAGAGCAAGAAGACTGATAAAGGCTGAAGGTTTGACAACCGAAGACTCGACACCAAAGACTTCGTCAACATCCGAGGGGGAGTCTGTTGGTGCATCCGTCTGTCGACTTCGTCTTGTATCGAGTCTTGTATTGTACAAGATAGATCAGGGCATGAAAAACGAGGAAATGTGTTTATATGTAATTCCGCTTGAAATGACACAAGGTCATTTCAAACGAAATCACAATGTTAATTTCGCTTGAGGTAATTCCGCACGGAATTAGATTTCGCTTGGGCATGTTCAAGCGAAATCAGTTCTCCTATAAATACCTGTCGTGCCATTTCATTTGTAACGATTTCTGATTCCGGTAGCGAAGCTCTGCCGAAGTGTCTACAGCATTGTAATCGATCTAATATCAATCTAAAGACAGTTTAAAGTGATTTCTCTTGCAATTCAGCTGAAATAACACCGATACATCTGTTTCCGCCTTTTGCATTGGTGAAGTTCTCTTCTGATCGACTCGTTTGGGTCACAAAACGATCCTACAACGCTTAACGATCGTCCGATCAAAACAATCTATGGACTAGATTGGCGCGGTGGCGTTTTCGTAAATAACATCAATTTTATTACGTGGACGCGCTTCATTAAGGGTAAAAGGGTCTTTTGACTACTCCACATAAAATGCCAAATCATGAAATAAAACGCCAAAAAAAATCACAGACCATTCTAAGTAAAACGCCATTAAATATAAAACGCCAAACTTAATTATAGTAAAATCCCGCCTTAAAAAACCGCCAAAAAATCCTATATATACAACATCTCAGACCTTCACTTAAAAACACACACAAAAACCCAAACGCCATATTTCATATAACTCATTCGCCTTAGAAACGCCAAAAAACACAAACATCAAATATCTTCAACCCCAAAAACGTTTTTTTGAAATTCAGTTTGGCTATCAGTAAGATTTCACTCAATGAATAGACAAAAATCCTAAAGTGAGGATATAGTCCATTTCATTGAGTAAAATCTCATTGACTTATCCTAAAACTTCCATCAAATTTATAACGCCAAAACATACAAAAACATTATTGAGGTTTGTTGTCAATAAAGTTTAGCTGTATGGGGTGGACAAACATTGTCAGTTATCTTTCTTAACCGAGGATTAACAATGTTGTCAATCTCATACAGCAAAACATTATTGATTTTAGCATGATCAAAATTTGAGGTTTAAGGTGATCTTATTTCGTGGCGTTCTTTTTATCGGTAAAACGCCAGAAAAGTTAAAAAAAATCAAAAATCGTTGATTGTAAAAATTCAAGATTGTTGGGTGAAGGATATAAACTCAATAACATTTTGCTGCATGAGATGGACAAATATTCAAGAAAAAGATGCTGATGTCAGACTGTGTGCTTCCAAACAGCAACACAAAATACTACTTGAAAAACAAAAAAAAAAAAAAAAAAACAAAATGAATCATACGAAAGTCGAACCAGCCAGTTAACATGATTCAAAAAAGAGAAAAGAAAGAGACTGGAGACAGAGAAGATTTCGAAGATCAATTGTTTATGTATTCTTTTTTTTCCTTTTCAGTTAATTGTTATATAATAAAAACGACATATATAATAAAAACGCCAAAAGAGCCAAAATGCTTGTTTAAAACGATATCATCCAGTTAAACGCCACCAAAAAACTGCCAACTATAATAAAATTACTTTGAAAAATTATTATAAAAAACCCAAACAAAAATATAAAAATAAAAAAAATAAAAAGCAAACTTGAAAATGTAACTAGAAGCAGTAAATACAAAATCATTAAATACTGAAGAATCTAAAATGCCAAACTTGAAAGATGGGACGTGTTACAGACTCCAGAGATAAAGCTTATCAAAAACATTAATTACAAAACAGCAACTGAAAAGACAATATACTTTATTATAATAATGCACCGCCTAATTTAGGCGCCAAAAAAGACATCCTATAAATTGATACATATCAGCAACTACTAAATACCACCCACTGTAAAACGCCAACAAATAAACTGAATGAATTGTTATCAGAGGGAAGTACCTCAGAAAGATTTTGCTGCATGAGATGGACAAAATTTCAGGAAAAAGATACTGATGCCAGTCATATGGCATTTTGTATTTTTTTGTTCTTGAAGAAGGCTTGGATGAGGAGAAGAGATCAATGACACTAAAGAGTGGGATGATGATAAAGATGAAGATCAACATGAAGAAAAAGCGAAAAACCAACCCACACGTCATAGATCTATGTCCCCAAACATCCACAAAAAAGCCACTACAACAGACGAGCAGACAAAATAAACAAACCGATGGGTTTGTTAAGTTTTACATAAAACGCCATATTTTGGTGTCTGTTCTTGTACTATTAAAGAACAGAGAGACTGATGACAGTGAATATTGTGAAGAGAGATCCGATTAGCATTTTTAATTTATTTTCTTTGCTTGTATTTTTTTTACTATGGCTGAAATATAATCCAACATTTGTAAAACACAAAGATAACCCAAACGCCAAAATGTTTATAAAAAATAATAGAATAATGAGCCATCTTGTTTAAAACCCCTTCAAAAACGCTATTCAAATAGATTTCATGCCGCTCTGGGCTCCAATAGCATACGTTGTGAATAAACGCCAAAATGTTGATACAATGGAACCATTAAAACGCCATTAATTATTGAATTTGGTTAACGCCAAAAATCTCAAAAACCAAAATTTAAAAAAACATTGGGAAAAAGCGGAATAGGAAAAGCAGAAGATGAAAGGACAAAAAAGCCCCTCCGCCCTTTTCTAAGCGGCGTGACACGTGTTGGGCCAGGAAGCGTTCTCACCGTTCTCACACTTTTGATCGTTTTCTCCCGATCCCGTTTCTATATATATATGAAGAAATTGATGGAAAACAAAAGTTAAGGTATACTGATTTTAAGGAAAAACAAACAGAGAAAAATGATAATGGAGAATATCATTTTATGAATATAGAGAAAGAGAATGAAGAAGAAACACTTCCTATATATGATACAGAAGATGAAATAGACGTAAATTTCTTAAAATTTGAGCAAGAAGAAAGAATGGATTATACACTATTAGATTATGAAGAAGAATCAATAGATTGTTTTAAAGTAGAGGAAACAAATAAAACAATAGAACAAATTATAAACCGAAAATTTACAGAAATAAACATACAAGAAGAAGTAGATGACATGATTATAGAATGTATGATAGACTTAGGAATGACCTATGAAGAAAGTTATAAAAGATTACAAGAATATTATAATTTACTATTAGTAGAGGATATTATTAATAGAAAAGTAATGATATCAGATTTTTACAAACAAGAACAAAATTTTATGGATACACAAATGACTAATCCCTTAAAAAGACCAAAAATAGAATGGGGAGGGGAATATAGTGGCACACAAGAAAGTCATGGTAGAGAACCATGGACACAACCAACAATTAATTATCAACAAGAGTCTAATTCTATAGGAAAAGGAAGAAGATTACCTATAGGACAAATATACAGTGGAAATATGTTATTATTATAACAACAAAAACCACAGTTATGGATAGATGAAGTTTTAACACGGGAATAAAATGTAGTAAGATTATGGGAAACAAATAAAAAAGACAGCATGGATATGTTTTCATATTTAGAAACTACATTAGGACCAATAGCATTAGGAATATGGCAAAGTAAGAAAACACAAAATCCAGAAGAAATAAATAATCTTAAAGCATTAGGGGATAATCTTTATAATTTTACATCACAAATTAGAACACTTATATTAGGAGTTGATCCAGCAAAAAATAACTCTCTAATACAGGATACAGCTATCAGAAATCTAGAACAATTAAGTATAGCAGATATGAAATACATAAATTAATTCACATTAGATTTTACAAGATTATTATCACAAACAGGAAAAGCAATGGATGACAATCTATGTGATAAATACTTTATAAAACTAACAGGTGACTTAGGAAAATCTATACATGAAGCATGGCAAACAAATTATGGTGCACAACAGAATCTAGGAATAGGACCAAGAATAACCTATACATTTGGTATACTAGAAGAAAAATGCAAAGAAGTAGCATTACAAGAACAATTAAAAAGAAATGTTTATGCATTCTGTAAAACAGCAATTTATACACCACAAGCATATGGGGTTTATGATAAAAAGAAAAAGATACGGAAAAGTACAACATATAATAGAAATTATAGAAAAAATTATAATACAAATAAATATGTTAAAAAACCTCAAACAAGAAAATGTTGATGCTATACTTGTGGAGAAACAACACACTTAGCTAATAAATGTCCAAATAAAAGAAAAAATATAGAAAGAGCTAATCTAATAGAACAATTACAAGACTATGAAATAAAAGCTTTAAAAACAGATGATGAGTCTGATAATGAATCAATATATAGTATTTACAGTGAAGAAGATAATCCAACAGCAAAAGTAACATATACATATATGAATACAGAAGAAAATTGTGAACATGATTGGAGACAAAATAAATGAAATAATCACATAAAATGCTACAATTGTGGATATTACCACAATATAGAAAAAAGGTCACAATGCAATAAATGTTTTAAAGAAATTTGTTTTAAATGTCTTAAGGAAATTTATGATAAAGACATAGCTACAACATCTAAAGTCGAGACAATTTTCAAAAATAATAAAAATGAAAGACTAGACAAATTAGAATTAACAATAGAGTTACATAATTTAAAAATAAAAAACTTGGAAAATAAAGTAGAAGAACTTGAGAGGTTAATTAAAACAGAAGAAATAAGTAAAATGGCTATACAAAAACCAGAAGATCAAACTTACATACAAACACAAGGATCAACAAATATGATAAATATACAATGTCGTTTATGGCTAGATAATAATAAATATTTAGATTTAACAGCATTAGTCGATACAGGAGCTACAAAAAGCTTAATCTCATACAGTTTGGCACCTATAGAATATCATAAAAAATTATCGTATGAATTAAGTACAAGAACAATAGAAGATAGATTAATAAATATTACACATTGCTTAGAACCAATAGGAATACAATTTTTAGATTTTGCAAACAATTATAATATAAAATATGATATGCAACAAATAAATATTAATCCACCAAATATAAAATCAAAAAATTTTGTAATAAGATTAAATTTTATATTAGGATTAAATGGTGCAGTAACAATCACAAGAAATTTCATAACACTAAGTAAACAATTATATACAATACCAACTCTTAGATATATGAATACAACAGAAATTGTTCAAAAAAGAGGGGATAAAGGGAACTTAGATTTCTTAAAAACACAGAACAGGAAAAGGTTTATAGAAAATGAATCATTAAAACTTTTGACAGATTTTTTAAGCCATGAAATAGATAAAGGGCAGGATATTACAAAAAGTGTGAATCATCCTATGATATTACATTTAGAAAAAAAATAGGATACATTGGAGAAGATATAACAAAATCAAATGTAAGTTATATTTGTAAATTCAAATTAAAAAATCCTGATATAATAATCAGAACAGCTAATATAGAATACAGCCCATTAGATAAAGAAGAATTCAAAAAACAAATCCCTGAAATGGTAAATCAAGGATTAATTAGAAAATCAGAAAGTCCTCATAGATCTACAACTTTTTTAGTAAGAAATCATAGCGAGATAAAAAGAGGAAAAGCTAGGATAGTCTATAACTATAAAAGATTAAATGATAATAAAGATAGTTTGCTAAATCTTATACAAAATAAAAAAGTATTTTCAAAATTTGATTTAAAATCAGGATATAACCAGTTAAAATTAGAAGAAAACTTTAAATAATGGACAGCTTTTACATGTTCTGAAGGGCAATATGAATGGAATGTGCTTAGTTTTGGACTAAAACATGCACCTTCAATTTTTTAAAGATTTATGGACAGTATATTTTAAAAATTTGATTTTTGCTTAGTATATATTGATGACATTTTAGTTGCAAGCAATACAGTGCAGGAACATGAGAAACACCTACAACAGGTGTAGGATCGGGTTCGCGACCTAAATGAGTCGGTTCAGAGGAATTCCATCAAATACAGGTGCGGAAAACAAGTATTTGACTTAAACACAGCTGAATCTTCACTTTAACACTGATTTGTATTGATAAGAAAACAATTACAATCAGTTCTCACACCGGCAGCACCTCAGTATGGAAATCACTCAAATGTTACTCCTGATTTCGCTTGACCTAGACCTCCTATATATAGAGATTGGGATTTCGCTTCAGCATGACTCAAGCGAAATCTTAACATGTTGATTTCGCTTGAGCTGCTTCAAGCGAAATCCTTTACATACACAAACCTTCAAGCGAAATCTTGCTAACTCTCTCTCATTCTCTCGTTCTACATGCCCTGATCTAATCTATCTAAAGTAAGACTCGATACAAGACAAAGTCGACAGATGTAGTGCACCAACAGACTCCCCCTCAGATGTTGACGAGTCGACTATCGAGTCACACCAATGCTGTGTCTTCACATCTTCATTCTTGATCAGTCTATGGGCTTTTCTCTCTCTATCTTCTTTTCCAAAATCACCTTGCTCTATCAGACTCCCCCTCACGATTTGCTGGTATTCATTTGTTCTTCAGCAACATCTGCTTTAGGATCGATGCCTGACTCAAATGTTGTTTACAAGATCATTGCCTGACTTTTATCTAATTCTCTTGATCAGATCTCTTGATTCCTTAAGTTTATCAGCATCAGCAGCTAGCAAACTTTTAGATTCATGATCAAAGTCTGACTTTTGTAAGCTTTGAATGAATTAACCTGGCTCACCTGTAACAATCTTAACCCAGAAATAAATTTTCTAAATTTAACAATTTAAATGCACTAACAATCTGATATAATCAGATAATTCTCTCTCATATCACAAATCAATGATGAACCAAATGTAGGTTTTAAAAATACCAATTGTAGGATTTTAACAAACCTTTTTGACATTTTAAGATTCACTCCCCCTCACAACCAAGTCATCATGTTTAGCACTTGAAATTTTGACAATCAGCTTTCTAATATCAGTTGTCGAAAATCTTTTTGGATTTTTCAAAATTTATACTAAAACACACTAAAATCT
Source organism: Helianthus tuberosus (assembly GCA_030545235.1). Classification (NCBI taxonomy): domain Eukaryota; kingdom Viridiplantae; phylum Streptophyta; class Magnoliopsida; order Asterales; family Asteraceae; genus Helianthus; species Helianthus tuberosus. The sequence continues at coordinate 36,603 of JARYGA010040823.1, forward strand.
TTTTGTAATTTTTGATTGTAAAGGAATGCAATAAAGAAATATTTACAAACAATATTTTTGTGAGTTTGTGCAAGAGGATCATACCAGTTTATGAGACAAAACACCAACACCGTTAAGCTTCATTTCATTATAAGTTCTAAACAATTTACCTAGATTGTCAGTATGTTTGTCCACTTAAATTTTCACACAAAGTTCAACTGATCCGAGATATGATATTAATGTTTTAAGCACTTGAACTTATCTGTGTATCCCACAACTTGAATATACTCCCGTATCCAGATCCCAATATTCAGTCTTACAGGTGAGTATACCACAGATGATATCTGTCAGGGGAATAAATTATAGTACGAGGGCCGTGAGAGCTCAGGTCGATACTCCCGTATACGCAGAGAGATGACGGCTTCGACTTTTTGGTGTGTCCCCTTTAGAGGATCTTTTGCATTACAACAGCAGCGACTATCAATTTTATTGTTTCATCAGCTTGCTGAGGGCGATGCTATGTTTCAAGCATTTGCAGAAAGCATTATCCGGGGACTAGGTCAGAAATTTCTTTCAGCAGAAGTCCCGGGATAATACCCCAGATATCACTGAGCATAAAGACCTAGTATCTCAGAATAAGGGACCTTTCAAACAAGATTTCAGGGGTTACCTATATATCCAAGTTTGTGTTAACCCACAGAACAAGCAAGTTTGAATTTAGGTTTATATCTCGTCACAATCTACTAAATGTGCAAAAACCTACTGACATATCCGCAGTAAGATTGTTTATCACATTTTTCTTTACATATCTTTAGCATGTTGTGATAGTCCACTGATGTACTATCATTTCCTCTATATGCAACAAAAACTCATTTCTGAATTTTATCATGTTTTTGTCTTTTTCAAATTTTCTAATGTTTTTGGATTTTCTGAAAAAATTTACTCCCCCTAAAATGCAAACACATTTTAGGAAATATGAAAATAAATTGTACAATAAACTTGACAACTAATATCGAATCGCATCAAATCGCCATTCACTTGGCATAAACAATCAGAACTCCCCCTTTCACAAAACTATTTTCTCATTTAGATTTCAAAACACTTAAGTTTGTTTTAATCAAAATGATTTTTCCGGAAAATAAGTTTTTATGATATAAACATTTGTAGATTCGGGGTGTGGTTCATCACTTTGTCTATTCTTACCACTTGTAGCAGATCAAGTACAAATTAATGTCCTTGATTTACCACTTGCAAGTATGCACCATCTATATCAATTTTAAAAATTACCACATGAAGAACACAATATCACTTGTAGGAATATTACGTCTACATCACCATTTTACTAATCAAAATGCCGATTCCTGCTTCGCACTTACCAACCTGGAAGCTCCGGCGTAGTCATACAACCTGTAAACATCCAAACACTATCAAAAGCTTTCAATCAAAAACTTCAAACATTAGAAAGATGCCGATTCCTGATCCACGATATAAACTTGGGATCTCCGGCAAGTCCTAAGACTTTCATGGAAAACAAACTTCCACCCAAGTCTTATTTGACTTGGTGGCTTCCAATTCCTGAGCAGTAGGGTTGTAAGTTGCCTTTTTAGTTGCATAAAAATCTTTAACCCCCTTTACTTTCCCATCAAGCATTTTCTTGAAAATTTTCTTAACATTTTCATTGAATGTTTTTTCAATATCAAAATCTGAGCTTTCAACTTTATCAACCATTTGTTTAATCTCTTCCACACTCAATGATTTAATATCAACATCATTCATCAAATCTTTGATCTCATCTTGTGACTCCTCTGATTTTGTGGAATCAGAATCATCGCCAGATTGTACATCTGATTTTTTAACAATCCATTTTTGATTGTCTTTTGCACTCTTTTTGTACAATCTTTTAGAATTTTCACCAACTTCATTCTTTGAATTTTCAACAATTTTGAAGTTTGTAGTTGGTGAATCATTCTTTTCAACCACTTTTTCTTTAAGTTTTTCAGAGACTCCCTGTTTTTTGTTGACTTTGTTTGGACAATTGTGAGCAATGTGTCCAACAACTTGGCATTGAAAACAAGTTCTTGTGTCTCTGGTTTGAAAAACTCCAGTTGGATGAAAAACTCCAGTTCCTGTCCTTTTCCTTTCAGCAATGAACTCTTGATTTGATTTTTTCAAAGATAAGCTATTTGACTCCTCTTCATAGCTTTTTCCTGCAACATATGTCATTTTTGATTTAAAATCTCTAACATATTTTTCATTTTTACGATTTTCAGGTGGAGTAAAACCAAGACCTTTCTTTTTGTAACTACAATTTTGATTTGTTTTCTTTTGAAAACTAGAATCAGAATAGTAATTCTTTTTTCCTTTTTTTTTTGTTTAACCTTTGTTGAACTCTAGAAGTGTATTTTTTAGGTTTTTCAGTAGATTTTAGATCCTTGATTTCAGAAAAATTAATTTCCGTCATTTTGAAAACCTTTTTGATCATGTCAAAACGAACACTTCTAATCGGAAACTCTTTGTCAGAGTATAATTTGTCTGAATCATTTAAAGTATATGCAACTTCAAATGTTTCATCATCCAAATTTGCCTTTGATAACAAAAATTCTTTACTGTAAGACCGTTTTTCCGATGATTTTGAACTGTTGACTGACGAACTTGAACCCCCAGTCTCAAACTTTGACTCAGACACCTCCTCAGTATCCAACACCTGATCGACCACCTTTTTGATTAACTCAGACTCATGATCAGTATCAGACGAGGTAAACGTGATATCAATGTTATCTGGTAAAACGTCAGTTGTCTCGGATTTTAACTTTATATTGACTGCTTTTTCGACTTGCTCCTCATTTGGTTTTCTAGGAGAATACCCTTCCCAGATAGGAGGCGGACACTTGTTGTATTTAACAGTCGATTTCTTACCAGTCTCATTCTTTGTCTTTTCATCCTGAAATGCTTCAAAACCTGCAACAGTAGGATAAACTCGATCAATAACATAATCAGAACAAGAATAACTCAGTAACAACCTTCTGATCCTTTCATTCTCAATCTTTTCTTTATCCAACTCTTGCTTTAGACTAGCATTTTCTTCGATGTAATGATTAATTGCCTTTTGCTTTGTCATCAATGTAGCATTCGTCATCGTTAAAACCTTTTCTCTTTCAGAATTCGTTGTTTGAAGACCTGTCACTGTTCTGTTCAACACGCTATACTATTCTTTCACATAGCTGATGTCAGATAGTAACTTTTCTATTAGTCTTTCTCTATCAAACAAAGTCACATCTTTTTCTTCACAACTCTTACACATTTCCAAACATTTCTTGCAAGGCTTTTCAACTTCAACAATTTTCTCAATCTCAATTGTTTTTACCACTTCAATTACTTTTTCTTCACCAGTTACCTTCTCAGTTTCAGTCACTTTTTCTTCATCTACAATTTTAACTTCTTCAGTTTGAACA
>JARYGA010040824.1:0-24975 GCA_030545235.1 Helianthus tuberosus
AGTCCAGTGTTCCTCCCACATGCAACTAGCATGAGGAAACAACACTAGATTGGGGGGACTTGAAGGGGTATGGTCCCAGATCTCGCACCAACATGGCCGCGAGTGACCATTACCCTTATCGAAAACCCCCACCGGCAAGAACTTATCTGTGTCCGTGCGGGCACGCGAGAATACAGCGGTCGAATCTAATCGGTCAAGGGATGAGAAGACTTACCTTGTGTATGAAAATGGGTGTTACACATAGCGATGCGGCTTGGCACCGCATCCTATGAACATTTTCGTCATGACAAGGGATCTGGACAACAGCAACAGTCACCACAAGTGGCGATGCGGCCTAGCACCGCATCCCGCACATGTCTTGGCCAAAGCAAGGATGTGGAAACAACAGCAGTTACCGCGAGCAACGATGCAGCGCGGCACCGCATCCTGCCCACAAGGCAAGTGGGACTGACACCACAGAGCAAGTGGCACCAATGACAGTTGCCTGTCAGCCCACATGTAAGCGACAGACTGACACCGCAGTGAGACGTGGCATCAGTAGTAGGACGTGGCATCATCTCCATAGCTGACAAGCCTGACACACCTGCAAAGGGGCTACGCGTTGTCAGTCTAGCCACTCAATTACCCTCCTTCACTCCTCGGCAATAAATACCCATCCCGGACCAGGTTTGAGGTATCACTTATCAACTCTCTCACTACTACTACTATCACACACTTTGCTTTATAAGCAAATTACTGATTCTCACACCAGAGAGTGGTAACAAGGAGCACCCCCCACCCCCATCCTCCTTGTTACGAGTCACGGTTTGTTTTCCTTGTGTAGGATACTGACCACCGGACGATCCAGCCACCGATCCTCGGAAAGAAGGGATTAACCCTACTTGACGAGACCAGTGAATTAACCTCTCTTGGTTAACCACTGTTTCATCACCAACCGATGGCGGAATCATCGGGGCGCGACACTAGGCGAATCAGATTGCTCAAGAGAATCCATAACAACTATTTAGTGACAATATTTAATGCGTTCATTATCCCATACTAATAAACAATATTTCGTCAAACAGTTATACAGATTTCATGTCTCTCAAATAATACAAATCCGACAACCTAGATTTTACGTGGGTTTCTAGACTTCCTAATCTTGATTTGAGATAAACTGTGATTAACCTGCAACATACGTTAAAATAAAGTCAATACAAAAGTATTGGCGAGTATACAAGTTTGTATAGATAATGTATAGAAAGCGTTTCCGCATAACCAGCATGTAACACATAATAAGCGAATCAAGTAAGCTATCAACAATGATACATCCTAACCACGAGACTGTGTTTGAGAGTATGCGCGACACATGTTCAGCGAACATGTGAAGTAAAGTGATGTGATCCCTAGTAGCCCCTGTCCACGACATGTGGTGAGTCCAAACTATAGTACTATCGTTGCGAGAGGCGGCCCGACCCGTAACATTGTATAAGCATAGCAACAAATAATTCAACTAATCACGTATAACATGCGAGTGAGGTTAGCGTTTGTAAATGCGTTTAAGTGTTGTGTTTTTTATAGAGAACGCATGTTACACCCAAAAGTGCGTAAAACGAAAATGGGATTGAGTATACTCACAGTATGTGTTTAACAAATAAACACAGCCTCGATTGGATTGAAGGGAGCGCGTTGAAGTTAGCCTAAGTATAGAACAGTAGCGTAAGTGTTGAACAGCGTGTAAACAGAGTGTCAAATGAGTTAAGTATCGGATGGTGAGTTGAACGGATGAATATCCATTCGAGCGGATGGTCATCCGAGCGGATGGTCATCCGAGCGGATGACCATTCAAATGAGATGTGGGTGTTTGTAAATCGTTTTGAAAATTTGAAGTTTTCGTTGAAGCGTTTAGCAATGTAAAATATGGATGTCAAGTCATCCGGTCGGATGGTCATCCGGACGGATGGTCATCCGGACGGATGGCCATTCAATTGGATGGCTATTCGATCGAGAACTTCGTAGTTTGAAGTTTTTCGTAAAATTTTCTACGTAAAAAGGTTTTTACTTTAACGGAGACGGCGTGATGACGTGTCGAACAACGGAACCATGCCAAGATTGAGTTCATCCGATCGGATGGGAATCACCCCATTCGATCAGACTAACTGTCCTTGACGAAGTTCCATGTCTGACTCATTAATCGGTCATCTCTCCGATGGAAATCCGTTTTCAAGCCGGTTCTCAACGAGGGAATGAGTAGAGAGCCTAAATGAGTCTAGATTCCATCGGTTTTGTATAGAAAATGAAGAAAAGTTTGAATCAGTTGAAAAGCGTTGAAATCTTGTTGAGATTTGGTTGAATACTGTGGAAATTCTTTAGATCTGAACCAATCTTGATGAATAAGATGATCCTTAACCGTTTGCCGGAGCAAAACGGTAGAAACCACATTCAAGAGGTCCAAATCAGTGATTTCAGAGAAAAAGTGAGTGTTTGTGTGCGATTTAATGGAGAAGATGATGCAGAAGTGTGTAGTGATGAAGATTGTACAAGATTTGTGGAGAAATACCTACGAAATAGCCTTGAATCGTAATTAAAAGTGACTGAGAGCGACTTTAGTGTGTGTGATCGGATGGAGGAACCAAAGTGTTGAAATGAGACATAATGGCCTTATTTATAGGTGAGGGCGGAGAGTTTAGGCGGTGCAAAAGGCAGTGTTTGGGCAGATAGCCATCCGAGCGGATGGTCATCCGGTTGGATGTCCATTCGGACGGATGTCCATTCGGACGGCCGAGTTGAGTTTGTTATTTTTCCAACTTTTGATTCGTTCGACGCGTTTTGTTGCATTAACCATTGTGTGTACTTTAAGCGTTATAGCGAGATAAGTAGTGTCTTGTTGTGTTTCAGTGCGATAAATTGAGTTGCGCGTGCCAGCGTGTGCGTGTTTCAACAAGTTTTATTTCCTAGATATTTATATATAACTAGCAATATGATATAATAGGTCATAGCACAAGTAACCTGTAAGGATCGTGTTTGCGACCCAAATGAGTCGGTTCAGAGGAATTCCATCAAATACAGGTGCGGAAAACAAGTATTTGACGTATAAACAGCTTAATCTTCACTTTAACACTGATTATATTGATAATCAATCACGAATACAATCAGTTCTCACACCGGCAGCACCTCGGTATGGAATTAATCAAATGTTACTACTTCACTTCTATGATTTCGCTTGACCTAGACCTCCTATATATAGAGATTGGGATTTCACTTCAGCATGACTCAAGCGAAATCTTAACATGTTGATTTCGCTTGAGCTGCTTCAAGCGAAATCCTTTACATACACAAACCTTCAAGCGAAATCTTGCTAACTCTCTCTCATTCTCTCGTTCTACGTGCCCTGATCTAATCTATCTAAAGTAAGACTCGATACAAGACGAAGTCGACAGATGTAGTGCACCAACAGACTCCCCCTCAGATGTTGACGAGTCGACTATCGAGTCACACCAATGCTGTGTCTTCACATCTTCATTCTTGATCAGTCTCTGGGCTTTTCTCTCTCAATCTTCTTTTCCAAAATCTCCTGGCTCTATCAGACTCCCCCTCACGATTTGCTGGTATTCATTTGTTCTTCAGCAACATCTGCTTTAGGATCGATGTCTGACTCAAATGTTGTTTACAAGATCATTGCCTGGCTTTTATCTAATTCTCTTGATCAGATCTCTTGATTCCTTAAGTTCATCAGCATCAGCAGCTAGCAAACTTTAGATTCATGATCAGAGTCTGACTTTTGTAAGCTTTGAATGAATTAACCTGGCTCACCTGTAACAATCTTAACCCAGAAATAAATTTTCTAAATTTAACAAGTTAAATGCACCAACAATCTGATATAATCAGATAACTCTCATATTACAAATCAATGATGAACCAAATGTAGGTTTTTTTATTAAAAAATACCAATTGTAGGATTTTAACAAACCTTTTTGACATTTTAAGATTCACTCCCCCTCACAACCAAGTCATCATGTTTAGCACTTGAAATTTTGACAATCAGCTTTCCAATATCAGTTGTCGAAAATCTTTTTGAATTTTTTTTTAAATTTATGCTAAAACACACTAAAATCTTTTTGTAATTTTTGATTGTAAAGGAATGCAATAAAGAAATATTTACAAACAATATTTTTGTGAGTTTGTGCAAGAGGATCATATCAGTTTCTGAGACAGATCACTAACACCATTAAGCTTCATTTCATATTAAGTTCTAAACAATTTACCTAGATTGTCAGTATGTTTGTCCACTTAAATTTTCACACAAAGTTCAATTGATCCGAGATACGTTGTTAATGTTTTAAGCTCTTGAACTTATCCGTGTGTCCCACTACTTGAATATACTCCCGTATCCAGATCCCAATATTCAGTCTTACAGGTGAGTATACCACAGATGATATCTGTCAGGGGAATAAATTATAGTACGAGGGCCGTGAGAGCTCAGGTCGATCTTTCGATACGCAGAGAGATGACAGCTTCGACTTTTGGTGTGTCCCCTTTAGAGGATCTTTTGCATTACAACAGCAGCGACTATCAATTTTATTGTTTCATCAGCTTGCTGAGGGCGATGCTATGTTTCAAGCATTTGCAGAAAGTATTATCCGGGGACTAGGTCAGAAATTTCTTTCAGCAGAAGTCCCGGGATAGTACCCCAGATATCACTGAGCATAAAGACCTAGTATCTCAGAATAAGGGACCTTTCAAACAAGATTTCAGGGGTTACCTATATATCCAAGTTTGTGTTAACCCACAGAACAAGCAAGTTTGAAATTTAGGTTTATATCTCATTACAATCTACTAAATGTGCAAAAACCTACTGACATATCCACAGTAAGATTGTTTATTACATTTTACTTTACATTTCTTTAGCATGTTGTGATAGTCCACTGATGTACTATCATTTCCTCTATATGCAACAAAAAACTCATTTTTGAATTTTATCATGTTTTTGTCTTTTTCAAATTTTCAAATGTTTTTGGATTTTCTGAAAATTTTACTCCCCCTAAAATGCAAACACATTTTAGGAAATTTGAAAATAAACTGTACAATAAAGTGACAACTGATATCGAATCGCATCAAATCGCCATTCACTAGGCAGAAACAATCAGAACTCCCCGTATCACAAAACTATTTTCTCATTTAGATTTCAAAACACTTAAGTTTGTTTTAATCAAAATGATCTTTCCGGAAAATAAGTTTTTATGATATAATCATTTGAAGATTTGGAGTGTGGTTCATCACATTGTCTATTCGAAATACCAATTGTAAGTATGGTCCAATCAAGTTCAACTTAATGACCTTGATTAACCTTTTTCATGTATGCACCTACTATACCAATTGTAAAAATTTACCACATGTAGAACACAATATCACTTGTAGGAATGTTACGTCTACATCACCATTTTATCAATCAGAATGCCGATTCCTGCTTCGCACTTACCAACCTGGAAGCTCCGGCGTAGTCATACAACCTGTAATCATCCAAACACTATCAAATTTTTTTTTAAAAAAACTTCAAACATTAGAAAGATGCCGATTCCTGATCCACGATATAAACTTGGGATCTCCGGCAAGTCCTAAGACTTTAAGGAAAGCAAACTTCCACCCAAGTCTTATTTGACTTGGTGGCTTCCAATTCCTGAGCAGTAGGGTTGTAAGTTGCCTTTTTAGTTGCATAAAAATCTTTAACCCCCTTTACTTTCCCATCAAGCATTTTCTTGAAAATTTTCTTAACATTTTCATTGAATGTTTTTTCAATATCAAAATCTGAGCTTTCAACTTTATCAACCATTTGTTTAATCTCTTCCACACTCAATGATTTAATATCAACATCATTCATCAAATCTTTGATCTCATCTTGTGACTCCTCTGATTTTGTGGAATCAGAATCATCGCCAGATTGTACATCTAATTTTTTAACAATCCATTTTTGATTGTCTTTTGCACTCTTTTTGTACAATCTTTTTGAATTTTCACCAACTTCATTCTTTGAATTTTCAAAAATTTTGAAGTTTGTAGTTGGTGAATCATTCTTTTCAACCACTTTTTCTTTAATTTTTCCAGAGACTCCCTGTTTTTTGTTGACTTTGTTTGGACAATTATGAGCAATGTGTCCAACAACTTGACATTGAAAACAAGTTCTTGTGTCTCTGGTTTGAAAAACTCCAGTTGGATGAAAAACTCCAGTTCCTATCCTTTTCCTTTCAGCAAGGAACTCTTGATTTGATTTTTCCAAAGATAAGCTATTTGACTCTTCTTCATAGCTTTTTCCTGCAACATATGTCATTTTTGATTTAAAATCTCTAACATATTTTTCATTTTTACAATTTTCAGGTGGAGTAAAACCAAGACCTTTCTTTTTGTAACTACAATTTTGATTTGTTTTCTTTTGAAAACTAGAATCAGAATTGTAATTCTTTTTTCCTTTTTTCTTGTTTAACCTTTGTTGAACTCTAGAAGTGTATTTTTTAGGTTTTTCAGTAGATTTTAGATCTTTAATATCAGAAAAATTAATTTCTGTCATTTTGAAAACCTTTTTAATCATGTCAAAACGAACACTTCTAATCGGAAACTCTTTGTCAGAGTATAATTTGTCCGAATCATTTAAAGTGTATGCAACTTCAAATGTTTCATCATCCAAATTTGCTTTTGATAACAAAAATTCTTTACTGTAAGACCGTTTTTCCGACAACTTTGAACTGTTGACTGACGAACTTGAACTCCCAGACTCAAACTTTGACTCAGACACCTCCTCAGTATCCAACACCTGATCAACCACCTTTTTGATTAACTCAGACTCATGATCAGTATCAGACGAGGTAAACGTGATATCAATGTTATCTGGTAAAACGTCAGTTGTCTCGGATTTTAACTTTATATTGACTGCTTTTTCGACTTGCTCCTCATTTGGTTTTCTAGGAGAATACCCTTCCCAGATAGGAGGCGGACACTTGTTATATTTAATAGTCGATTTCTTACCAGTCTCATTCTTTTGCTTCTCATCATGAAATGCTTCAAAACCTGCAACAGTAGGATAAACTCGATCAATAACATAATCAGAACAAGAATAACTCAGTAATAACCTTCTGATTCTTTCATTCTCGATCTTTTCTTTCTCCAACTCTTGCTTTAGACTAGCATTTTCTTCGATGTAATGATTAATTGCCTTTTGCTTTGTCATCAATGTAGCATTCGTCATCGTTAAAGCCTTTTCTCTTTCAGAATTCGTTGTTTGAAGACCTGTCACTGTTCTGTTCAACACGCTATACGATTCTTTCACATAGCTGATGTCAGATAGTAACTTTTCTATCAGTCTTTCTCTATCAAACAGAATCACATCTTTTTCTTCACAACTTTTACAGACTTCCAAACACTTCTTGCAAGGCTTTTCAACTTCAACAATCTTCTCAATCTCGATTGTTTTTACCACTTCAATTACTTTTTCTTCACCAGTTACCTTCTCAGTTTCAGTCACTTTTTCTTCATCTACAATTTTAACTTCTTCAGTTTGAACAACAGTTTCAATCTTTTCATCTTGTTGTTGTTCTTTTGCAGCTTGTTTCTCCTTCAGTTTCTCCATGTGATCTGCAAAATAGAAATGAAAACTTTCAGGAGAAAGATGATTTTTAGCAATATTAATATGTTTCTCTTCTTCATCATCACTGCTACTCTCAATCAGTGTTTGATCAAACTCTATAGATTTTTCAGAATCATCATCTGAAATACCAGAATCAGATGGTGTTTGATCAAATACAACTTCCTTTTCTGAAGTATCATCATTTTGTACACTCTCATATGTAGTTAATGACTCAGAATCAGCACTTTCTAAATTTTCTTCAGATGTAATCGATTGATCTTTTACTGTTTCACCAATTGATCTCATCCAGTTTGCAAACAAGTCTGGTTCTCTAACAATCTTTGTAATGAAAGCTTTGAAATCCCCTTTTTCATCAACAAACATATCCCAGCTGAATCCTTCAGGTAGTTGTTCATCATTTTGGTTCACTATACATGCTGTGCTGTTAGAAGAAATGTAGTTGCTCCAGTTGAAATCTACCAAACATCCTTTCTTTGAATCTTCAATCTTTCTACCATGAGCCGTCTGTAATTCTTGTGTCTGACCAACTTGCTGATAAATGGCTTTCCGGTAGTAGTCATCTTTCCCAAATGGATTCTGAGCACCACTAACTTCTCTATTCTTGCACTCCCGCTTAAAATGACCTTTTTCCCTGCACCTGAAACAAGTAACTTTAGATTTATCAAAACCTAAAGTAGAAACACAAGCATCAAGAAAGTCATTTCTCCCAGTAATTGTTTTGAACTTTTCAGCACGTCTAAGAACACTTGCAAGACACCATTTGATATCCATTAGCTCCATCTCTTCAGCATCTATTTGGTCGTAATCCTCTTTAGTAAGCATAGGATTTCCAATTCGACCAGCCACTAAACCTTCATATGAGATAAGCACGGAACCAAGTAATGCCATATGATCTTTCGCAATGTCTTCAGAAAAACTTTGACCTTCTGGAAGATTTAGAGCTATGTTGCATTGAATCACACAACCATTTCCCATCTTTGTGCTTTGAGACTGAAAACTTTCTGATGAATTCTTTGGATTGACACTTGGATAAGATGAGAATCCACTGCTTTTGTTTGTGCTTTGATCAATTTTTTCTGTAGTATCCCCAACACCAACACTGTATGCAGTCTGAATTTTCGGACTTCTCTCAGCTTCTGAAGTCGGAACACTACCCTTGTAATACATCTTTACATCTTGTTGACCACTTGGATTATTCATCCTTGCGATCTTCTGCTGTTCTAAATCCTGACTTTCAATCTTTTCAATGAACTGAGAGATTGACAACCCTTCATAAACTCCGGTATTTTTTAGTATCATCAAATATGTTCCCCACTCTTTCTGAGGTAAAGCATCAGCTAGCTTATCCACCCATTCCTCATCTTCTTTGTTGATGTTCATCATTGACATTATTCGAACTAAGTGACAATAACGTTCAATGAGTTTCTTTGTATCTTCTCCGGGCAAACTTGTGAACAAGTCAAATTCCTTTTTTAGCAATGCCTTTTTGCTTTTAATCATGTTTGCACTACCTTCAACTTTGACTTTCAAAGCATCCCAGATTGACTTTGATGTTTTGTCATGTTGAAGTAGTATAAAGATGTCTTCTTTGATAGCTTGTTGAAGCAAACTGATCATCATTTTTTCAGCTCGATACATTTCCCGTTCTTCATTACCAAACTCTGAAATCTGTTTTACTGTCTCCATTTCAGTACGTGGTAGCATATACTTTTTCAGAATACATTCCCATGATCTCAAATGATTTGCTTGCACCCAGTTTTCGAAACGATCTTTCCATCCATAGTATTCCTCAATGCACATTAGCTTCGGGGGTTTCTGAGTAGTCCCCGTTTCATTTTCTGAATTCATGTTCTGAGCAATGGAAGATGAACTAGGCGATGTTGCAAATGCGTTGTGGAAATCGTTATCCATGTTTCAATTACTTTCAAGCGAACTGGTCAATTCGTAGCTTTCAAGCTAAATAATCTGTCAAACTGGTTGAAGCGAGACCTTTGAAGCGAAATTGTTCAAGCGAAACTTTCAAGTAAACACTTTCTGAAGCGAAATCCTGAAGTGAAACACTTGAAGCGAATAAGAACCCTGAAGCGAGATCCTTGAAGCGAAAACAGATAAACTTTGAAGCGAACTGAAAAGTGTCGCTTGTAAGTTCAAGCAAAATCGTCCAACACAAACTTTGTTCTTCAAGCGAAATCCATTCGGATGTCAATTTTGATCACTTTTAGATTGAATTTGGCTGTGAAACTTTCAAGGGTTTGTTATCTAGTACTTTTAAACAATCCGTGAGAAATTGAATCAATTTTGACCGTGAAATATTTCTGAACTAAGAAAAGAAGGTGTAGAAGTAAGAAATTTTGATCAATTTCGGCTGAATTTTGCAGAACTCCTCCTCCTGAGCTCTGATACCAATTGTAAGGATCGTGTTTGCGACCCAAATGAGTCGGTTCAGAGGAATTCCATCAAATACAGGTGCGGAAAACAAGTATTTGACGTATAAACAGCTTAATCTTCACTTTAACACTGATTATATTGATAATCAATCACGAATACAATCAGTTCTCACACCGGCAGCACCTCGGTATGGAATTAATCAAATGTTACTACTTCACTTCTATGATTTCGCTTGACCTAGACCTCCTATATATGGAGATTGGGATTTCGCTTCAGCATGACTCAAGCGAAATCTTAACATGTTGATTTCGCTTGAGCTGCTTCAAGCGAAATCCTTTACATACACAAACCTTCAAGCGAAATCTTGCTAACTCTCTCTCATTCTCTCGTTCTACGTGCCCTGATCTAATCTATCTAAAGTAAGACTCGATACAAGACGAAGTCGACAGATGTAGTGCACCAACATAACCGCTTTTTGAGTTTGCGTTTGCATTGAGTTTGCGGTTGCGAGTAGCGTAGCAATAACGTAATGCGAAAAGCGTATGCATTGTGATATAGCATGTTGTAATAAACGATATGTTTGCGAAAATATGCGAAGTGGCGTAGTAAGCGTTATAGTTTACATTATGATCCGAATCGCAGGTGCTAGGCGTAACGAGTGTAACGAGAGTAACAAGCGCGAAAGTACGGGTTGTTACACATTTAGTCCTAAAAATCAAAAGTATACAAAGAAACACATTTTTCCCAACATTAGTACATAAAAAGGGTTGATTTTATGCATTGTTTGATATAATTTATATGTTACATTTTGTGCATATCAATGGGGTATACAAGTAAGGTAGACTAAAGATATGATTGTAAGATTAATGAAGGATCATTAATCTGAGGGTCATTATTTATAGAAGGTGTGATATGTCTATTATTAACATCAAACTAATAGACCAAAAACTTATTTAGAAAATTCTACTTAAGTGAATACAAATCACCTTTAGGCAGAAGTTTGACAATTATCTTAGTTATGCACGGGTTAGATATGCAAGATATGAATGAATCAAATCAACTTTGGGCAGAAATAGACATACATGTTTGTAAGGCATAATAACATAGCTTGTAATTATACTTGAACAATAAGATAGATGTATCAAATCACCCATGGGCAAAAGTGAAACATCAAAAAACTCATTCAAGTTAAGCTATTTGGTTTTTGAAAAAAATATTTAATTTAATTTAGGTATTTACAAAACCACAAAGTTAATAGCAAACCACCTAAATTTTAGTTCACATTAACAGTTCATGAGATATAGAGTTTTCAAGAAGTTATGAGTTTTTGAGAACTTATGCGAACTTGACTTCTCTAATCAAAATTTGAGTTTAAGTGAGATTTCGAGTGATAGGTTTCGAGTTTATTATGTGATTTCGAGTTAACCATAGATTTCGAGTTCCTTACGTGATTTCTTGTTCACCATAGATTTCGAGTTCCTTATGTGGTTTCGACCTTTTATGAGATTTCGAGTTTACTTATGAAATCTTGAATTCTCTTATGATTTTGAGGTCTCTAGAGATTTTGAGTTCTTTATGAAATCTGTAATTCTTATGAGTTCTTGAAATCTTATGAGATTTCGAGTTTATTCATCTTGATTTTTAGGATATTTCGACTTCTTTTATGAATTCGACTTAGTGAGATTTTGATTTTGTTACGATATCTCGAAATCTTATAAACCAATCTCAAAATAATACTGATTATCTCTTATTCTTTTGTGATAAGAATGGATGATTAACTTAGAGATTATTCAGTTTCCTAAATTTATGCTTTGATAATTATTTTCCTTTATTTTGAAATCTTTTACAGATATACCATATCACTTATTTCGAAAAGTAATGGATAAAATATAATCAAAGCTAGGAAAAAACATAATCTTTTTAATCGATTCATCCTAAATCTTAAGCATTCTTCAAATTTTATGATGAACATGAAGAATTTTATGAGCTTTTCATCAGGAATCAAAACCTTAAACATAATTTTGTGTGTAGATTTCGATTTTAACAGCAACTCGGATTTTTCATAAGGTATTACCAAATTAAAACATATTATTTCTTGGCGGAAAACGTGAACAACATCTTTAAATTCGTTTTTCATCAAAATTTAATATTTCAGTTTTAAATCTTTAATTCCAGCTTTAGGGAAAACTAACAGAATTGATATGATCAACATACGCTCTGATACCACATGTTGATCAGTTATGTATGTATGTAATGGAAAACATGTAAGAGTAATACATGTTACAACATTCAGGCCAACAGGGAATCCAGAAACAGATGCAGCCATTGAGTTCGACATGGTAGTCAACTTGATATGGGTTCGCTTTAGGATGTATATGATTGACGGTAGTTCTGAGTTCTTAAGGGTGAAGAACTCGTGATTATAGAGAGAGAGGAGGTCGAGATTTTGGTGATGTTATGATTAGTGTCTAACACAAAACCCTCTCTAGTCATCTTCTTAAATACACCCAAGGGGTAACCTTTATTAATTAATAAGGGTAATACGGTCCATCGACAATTACCAACTAATATTTTATAAGGTATTAGTCATATTTTGATCCAAATAATATAAATGATTATAATGGCCATATATATTAAATATAATAAATATATTCAATCTTACACGCACTTGACGGATTCTACTAGATCTATGGACGTCTTCTGACAACTTCTTATAGGTGAGGAAAAGACTTAGAACCCCCAAGTGATACATTGGGTCATGTTTGTATTCAAGATTTCAATGGGTTTTGTGCTGCAGGCTGCTTACATGGGCTCGGATATCACGACATTAGATTCGGCGAATAATTGATGTAATTATTGGAGTTTGTCGACTTTGGAATTCCAATCGCCTAATAAAATACTCTTGTGTGATTTATTTCTAGCTTGGTTGCTTCTCCCTTTCTCCGTTCTGTAAATTGGTGGCTACTGTCTACCACAAATACTCTTGTACAATTGTACTTCGATATATGGATTCAATGAGACACCTGGTTTCCTTGTCACTTCCGATGGCCTATATGCTTGGATTTGAAACGGTATCAATCGATTATCAACTATTATTCGTTTGAAATATGCTTTTATTTACCTTATTTTTCTCTCTTGTGGATGATTTAGCATTCCAGAGATGCTTATCTCTCCAAGGTAATATATATCTAATCTAATACTAATAAAAAAGTATATATAATGCCATATGGCATTCTTATACTATAACAAGAGCCTACTTAATGCCACATGACATTCTCTCCTTCATTTCACTATTATTAATTAATTAATTAATACAAAACAATAAAAATTCCTTAACAACTTAATACTAATAAATATTTTATTATTTACTTAGATATTGATTATTTACTTTTGACTTATTTAAACTATATGGAGAGCAAAACGTGAAGACCGGTCACGTTAGCCGGCCCGCCACCACTGTCCCGGTGATGTGGGGGGCGTCCCCCTCGACTGTTTTGCAGCGACCTCCCGCGTCAGAGACTAACGTTTAGAGGCGAGAGGGCAGGAGCTAACTCAAATGGGTAGAGCAGGGTAGGCCCGGGATTCGAACCGCCGCCTTATGGAGAGCAAACTTCCCCCACTCTAGTTAGTTATATAGTTAGTTATAAGTAACAATTCTACTTATAATAAACAACTAGTTGTAGGACCCGTGTAAAAACACGGGTAGGTTTAATAACGATCGAAATCAAACACTAAAAAACATATTATAATATATCATTTAAATTGTTTGCGTTTAGTTACATATCTTTATAAAACAGTATGTTAAAGACAATTTAATTGAAAATTGATTATAAAAAATGACTATGCATTGATCTTGCTTTCACAAGGTCTTCTGAACCATGTCTTCCCCTTCTTCTCATCATCTAATAAATCCCGGATGGGAAGATAAACAGCTTGATTGTAAAGCTCTAGAAGACCTTAGAGTATAACCTTCACATAATGCAGCTGTACAGTTAAGATCAATGCCTTCCTCTAATCTCTTGACTTTTAATCACCTTTAAAATGCTAAAGCTTTCTTTCCGGTTAGGTAATCTATCTCAAATGGTTGTGGAAGTCGCTAAATATTGCTTTTTCAAGCTCTGAAGGACGATTAGTTGCACCAAAAATCATCACTCTAGCATTCTCTACATAAACCAAAAATCTCAGATTTAACCAAAAAGCTCGAGAAGTTACTAAATGTGAATGACAAACCTTTGGCGTAGGAATCAACTTATTAATTAACCGGATGATTTTCAACCTTTTCAAATTCAGTTTTTATGTTTTAAATAATTCCAACACAATCAAAGCAATCTTAGCCGATTTTACTTGTAAAAACACTCTGCCGCATAATCGTCGTATCTTGGTAACGCGTTCTCTCCTACCAGTGCCAGGGCCACCTTTCTTAATGATCGAAATCAAATATTAAAAAATAGATTATAATACATCATTTAAATTGTTTGTGTTTAGTTACATATCTTTATAAAAGTTTTTGTCTTTTTTACCTGGATGTTACATTATATCATCACAGGCTCCTACTTTCAAACAATTAAAAGCAGGAAAAAAAGTAAAGCAAACAGAACCTCATTCACTTAATCAAAACACAATATAAGAAAATGATCAACTCATAAATGATCAGAAGATCAAAGGGTAAAAGGGAGGTTATTATAAGAAACCCTCACACTCTCAACAGAGTCTCATTCACTTGATCAAAACACAATATACCAAACGCCTCAGATTTGTTATCGCAAGTTGTTGTCGAAAACCGCAATGCATGCAATCAACGTTTCATGTGTCAAATACATACATACTGAATTGCCTTACATAATGAAAGGGTGTAAACTCCCTCAAAGACTTAAGAAAAGAGCCAAAATGATTCAAAGAACCTTACTTGCAATGGAGGTAGAAGACAGGTGTGTTATTACTCATGTTCAAGATAACCACTTCCGCAACAGAGAGTTTCTTCTTATTATGTGAACCTGTATCATCTGAACCGTTTTGACCCATCCTTTGTGTCATCCTCTCTTCTTGCTCACATGAACACGAAAGAGGTTATCTTGAACATGAATAATAACACACCTATAAAATAATGTTAAAAAAAGTATGTGTTAGTATTATAAGCTTATTAACAAATGAGACCATATTAATTTAAAATTTAACCTTATGATAACCAAGAGGCAATCTTCGTATAGTCTGAAACACAAAGCATCCTTGAACATGGGTCATCGGCCAAATCAAATACTAAAAAGCAGATTATATCCCTACATGAAAAACAAAATCGATAAATTTAAGGAAAATGATTTTGAAAGATGATAACCCAACAGTAGAGGATCTAATTCTACAACTCCGATAAATGCAAGGGTGTTCTCAAATAATGGTTCATAGATGTTTGAAAACCAACAAAGAACGACAAATGTCCACAGTGCTGCTTCGTTGGACATTTGTCGGTCTTCAAACATCTAGGAAGCATTATTTGAAAACACACCTTAATTTACCGAAGCTGTAGAATTAGATCCTCCACTATTGCGTTATCATCTTTCAATCACATTTTCCCTAAATTTATCAATTCTGTTTTTCATACCTCCCAAAGCCACCTATCCGCCTGCAAAGAGATCGAAATGAATGTGAAATGATTTGAGATAGGTTTTTTAGTGAGAGAGAGATAGAGAAGAAAAGAGGGCGGTTTAATTCCCTGGCATTTATTAAGCCCTTCTATATTCTCTATTTTGAATTTCAAATTTCAAAATTCAAATTATATCTCTATCTATATTAATATAATATAGAAGATAGATTTATAATTAATATAATATAGAAGATAGATTTATAAATATACAAAAGGGAATAATGACATCAGCATTAACATGTGGCATACCTTAGGAGTTGACACATTCATGAGTATCTAATGCCCAAAATTACTCAAAGCCCTAAATAATATGACTGCAAGCGCAAGAATTGAAAATCAAATGCAAAACAAATAAATTGAACTTAACAACACGCTTCTAACAAACTCTAAAAATTATAAAAAAAAAGAAAAAAAAACTAATGAATAATCAAGACATCATGTTTCGAATATAAGATTAACTTCTAACGCTGTGTGACATTCCATTCCTACCTGTTTTCAAACCACTATTTTCAAACCACTGTTTTAACCCAACAGTGGTTTCAAACATCTGTTTTCTCCACAAACCACTGTTTTAACCAAACAGTGGTTTCAAGCCATCGTTTTAACCCAACAGTGGTTTCAACCACTGTTTTCTCCACAAAACACTTTTTAACTCAACAGTGGTTTCAACCACGGTTTTAACCCAATAGTGGTTTCAAACATCTGTTTTTACCCAATAGTGGTTTCAAACATCTGTTTTTACCCAACAGTGGTTTCAAACATCTGTTTTCTCCACAAACCACTGTTTTAACCAAACAGTGGTTTCAAGCCACCGTTTTAACCCAACAGTGGTTTCAACCATCGACATCAAATAGAATGACAAATAGAAAAGATTATTAGTCGTAAACAGGGGCGAGGCATATAGGTTGGGAAACTGACTAACCGATGTTCAAGTCAGAAATGCTTCTGGTTAACCCAAAACAATAATGGCCCCGAATTAATTATTCTTTTAGAGAAGTTTGTTAAACAGACTACAAATAAAAAAATTATAAGTTGCAAAATGGATGTGTCAAAAAGGTTGGGTTATTGGTGTTCAATGGGTAAATTTTAGTGTGGGTCAAAATGGGCTTGGTTGATTTATAACCCACCACTTTATCCAATCTTTTAAACTCTTTATAAACACATAATATGTTGACATACGTCTAGCTGATTACATTAATTTTACATATATTAAATTGTCCTTCTTTTGGTTTTTTATGGACAATAGTTTTGGGACAAAGGGAATGTATCCCAACTACAATAGATTTAGATAAGGCCCAAAAATAAGTTAAAATAATAAATATAAACGCCTCTTATCTGTACTAAAAGCGTCCAGTTTTGAACCATCCTAAAAATGACTTGCTTCAACCTGAACATGTTTTGACTTACCGACAGTACCATATTAGACTCTACATTGTATTTGGAAGACACGTCATCATCCCTAGACCAAAATTAGACCATGAAAATCAATAACATAACATAACAGCAAACATGTAGTGTAATAAAGGTGAAGAATACTTACATAGGCAAATGCTTATCTTCAGCAAGGATGTGATTGTTCACCTTGATATCATATCTAAAATTCAAAAAAGAGAAGTTGGGAAAACAATCTTAGTCCTAAAATGATCATGAAACTACTGGTTGATAATTAACTAAAACTCAACGGGATCGCATTATATATTGGTGAAAATACCTGGAAGATAAGACCAAATAACCTCCACCTTCGATGAAGAATTGGAATTCTTAACCACATAACTTTTACTATCAGCAGCAGTTGCTTCTCAGACGAAATTGCTATCATACGCTTCTCGACCGTTGGCGCCATTAACACCCTATATATTGACCACAAATTATGGTTTTGCAAATCGAATATTAAGATATTAAATTCTTCAAACATTAACCAGTAAACCAGAAACTTACCTCAAGCGATGCGAAAACTCTGATTAAATCCTACCCGTCTCCAGATTGCGTAACCACAGCGGCTTGATGCGGCTAGATTCACTTTGATCACCCACCCTAGGTTAAATTATGGTCGTCATCCGTCGGACTGGCGGAGATAATCACAATGCAGCGACCGTGAATCCATTTTCCGTTGCAACCAGACAAGAGTCACCTGGAACTGGTTGCATTGACCTCAGAGGGATCGAAACTGCGTCAAATTGGAATTCAACCAAACACACCACCACTTTATCAAATGCAATAATACGCTGAATTCAGAACAACATTCGTATATATACACTGTAAATAAAGACAAAAATTTAAATGATATATTATACCCGTGTGATTTCGATCGTCAAGAGACAACCCTAAACCTGTTGAGACTGATCGTTGCTGCAAGAAACGAATAGATAATATCTGAGAATGCTTTCAACCACTGTTTTAACCCAACAGTGGTTTTAAACCACCGTTTTAACTCAACAGTGCTTTCAACCACTGTTTTCTCCACAAAACTCTGTTTTAATCAAACAGTGGTTTCAAACATCTGTTTTCATCCATCTGTTGACCAAAGTCAACAGATGTATCAACCACTATTTTATTTTCAAACATCTGTTCACAACAAACAGAGGTTTCAAAACATAAAAAGACCTTTGCCACTATTACAAGCTTTTAAACTCTCAACCCTAAATATTTATTTAATTAATTTAAATAACAAACATGGTTAATAATTTTAACACAACTAATTATATAAAATATGAAAGTGTCAAACAGAGCTAACTGGAGGAT
Organism: Helianthus tuberosus; assembly: GCA_030545235.1. NCBI lineage: Eukaryota > Viridiplantae > Streptophyta > Magnoliopsida > Asterales > Asteraceae > Helianthus > Helianthus tuberosus. The sequence goes on from JARYGA010040824.1 coordinate 18,384, forward strand.
TTAAACAAATGTTTGGCCTTCTATATTAGATGTTTGGCCTTAAACCTCTGTTTACCAACTGGAGGGATTTAAACCTCTGTTGACTGACCAAACATCTACTCAGGCTTAAACAGATGTTTGGCCTTCTATATCAGTGCCTTGTCTCTAACAGGGCTTTGCCCTTTGAACATACGTTTCTTCTTCTTCAACGGTGCTTTGTAAGTTTTGTAAGTTGTAATCTCTTTGAGAAAAAAAGGAGCAACATAAACTAAAAAACCGAAAGAAAAACAAATAAAAACCTGTTGATCCATATTATAATAGAACTGGTAGAATTCAAATGTATAAATGACAAAGAAATATAAATATAAATATAATATCTGGAAGCACTTCATTGCATCTTCCTTTGTAACTCTATGCTGGATACCAACACGAGCCTTGCACCTGCGTCTACGGCCAACACGGTACCTCGGGAGTTCTAGAACCACGAAAAAGTCCATACCATAGATAACCGTGGATGGATCATACCTGTAAGCAAATATATGTTACATTTTTACCATTACTAATAACATAAACAAAATTATAACCATTTTTGAAACATGAAGTATATATAATCTTGGATTTATAGAGATGATGACATACTTGATACCCATATCAATATGTTCTTGAATACCGAATCCAAAGCAGCCACTAAAGTTGCATCTCAGCAGCTCGTATTCTTTGACCTTCAACCCGCTCTCCAGAAGTTGCATTGCTTTGTCACCCCTAACGGTTACATAGCATGCAATCTTTTCATTACGCTTGATTCAAATGACCTCATAGTGTACCTTGCTGTACCAAAACAAACAATACCCATATAAGCATAATAAACCACAAAAAAAGCCATCTCTTCAAATAGTAAAAAAAAAATAAGTCCAGAACGAAAAAAAGAGATAACCAAAGTTGTATGAATCAAATAACTATATTTTTCAAAGGGTAAATTTGTCATTTTAAACTGAATGGTCAATCACAAGGTCTACTGGCACCTGCAAATACCAAATTTTCAAAGTATGAGATAACTAACAATGCTCGAAAATATGCCTTCATGGGTCATTATTTCCAAATAATGAAAACCTTATTTAAAAAAAAAAGATGAAATAGATATTACTCACCAGTGGATTAATCTTCTTAGAGTCACCGCCGAGCTTGTTCATAGCATCTCGCATACAAGCAAGGTCAACTAAAATCCTAAAATAAAATATCATGAATTACTAAAAGTGAACAAACGACTGCAAACTCTATACAAGTGTATTTGATGATAATCACCTGCAAGAGAACACGAGCAGGTTTGAACAGAATCTCCACTTGTTTCGGTGAAGTGTTTTCCCAGTCATTGATCTTTTCAACGTCATTCGAGGTAACTTGAAAATTATCACACTTGCGAATGGCAGACTCTAGAAGAATCCTGATGGAGTACGGGAGCTTGTCTGCAAACATGTAGCTTTACATATTAACTGGTCATATGGCATATATAAGAAAAAAAGGACTTAAAGGAAACGGGTCATATGGATCGAGCGGGTCGAAAGTCATAGTCTGTATTTTATATTTGCATAAAACCTCTTGAATTATTTCATTTAAAACGAAAAAACATTATTATTAAAACAATATTTTTTCCAAACATATTGGACACTAATTTATATAAGAAACTTAATAATCTGGACACAAATCAAAAGAAAATATTATTATTAAAAGAAAATAACTTTTGCAACTATATTATATACATTTTAACCTGAACATAATTTATACTTTTTCAAAATATTTCACTTGAATCATTACAACGTCTTGACTTTTTACACAATCAAATAATATATCATTTAGCAAATTCAGTACTTCGTCTCCTTGCGAGAATGATGAACACACAAGACAATAAAGTCCATCATCCTAAATAAGCATAGACGAATGAGACCCTAATAGATCAGAATGAAATTAACCGTGCCTATGTCTATTTCAAGTTTCAGTATGCATAACTTAACTCTGAAGATGAGAAAAACCACAGTAGCAAAAAAAACTATCATGAACTGATCAGAAGATAGAACTACAGCAGGTATGTATAAACTCATATAATGTTAGAGGTTAACTTACAATTACGGTAGAAGGAGACGTGAACAATTGTTATTCAACGTTGATCTAGCTGCCACTTGATTAATGCAGATGAAATGACTGAACCTGAGACTATACACGAGCCAATGTTTGCATACATTTCAAGGTTGAGGTTGACTGGTGTTTGACATATTGTCCTTCAATCTGTGATGTTAATGCCCTCCTTTTCTGAAAACAATATAACCCCAAAGATCAAAAGACTGTTTTATAAAATTTTATTGGGCTAAAATAATTTACCATTGTGCTAAAAGAATTTACCAAGTGCACACGATAAGTTGTCTTAAACTTGATGGCAGTTAGTTCTTCTGTGGATTTACACAATATATGATCTATCCTCCACCACTCTTTGTGACCTAGACTGCAAACTGGATCCTTTTCTAGAAATGCTCCCAAAATATCCCTTCATATCCTGAAGTATACTCTTAAACGACATCTTCAAGTTTCAACCACTTAACACAGAATCACTCACTTAGCGCTTATGAAACGCGTTTGTTAACTAAATCACCATTATAATACTCTTAAACAACATCTTCAAGTTTCAACCACTAAATTTTGCACAAAACCACTCAATAACCGCTTACGAAACACATTCGTTAACTAAATCACCATTATACTCTTACTCAACATCTTCAGGTTTCAACTACTCGAGTTCACACAAAACCACTCAATAACCCCTTACGAAACACATTCGTTAACTAATTCACCGTTATACTCCTAAAACACATTCAACAGCTCAATTTTACACAAAAAATCACTTGATAACCGCATACGCAACACTATTGTTAACTAAACCATCAATATACTCTTAAAAAACATCTTCAGCCACTCGATTTTACATAAAATCACTCGATAACCGCTTACGAAACACAATCATTAACTAAACCACCAATATACTCTTAAAAAACATCTTCAACCACATGATTTTACACAAAAATCACTAAATATTTTACACAAAACCCTAACCACTATTTATGGTCCTTTCGTAAACGATACTGAAAAACTGCAACATCTATACATCCTAAACGAAAACAAACTTACTCTTGGTCTACATGTGTTTCAAATCAACAATCGACATTTACTAATCGCATAATCAGAACCGATACACAAAACAAACACTCAAATTTGTCAATTAACCATGTACACAAACCGGTTTTGGATATGGATCGAACAAAGAAGACGAAGAAGAAGAATCAGACTTCGAGCCTGGTTGCACATAAGAAGAATCAGACTTCAATTAGTGCTAACAAAAAGCCAGAAAAAACGGTAAACAAAGTATAGAATCTGAAATCAGACTATATCAAAGAATGATTATACCTGAATCAATCGATATCTGAAATCGTTTATGGATTAAATCAACTTGAATCTTCGTTTCAGTTGAGATCTGAAATCGTTTATGAATCTGAAATCAGACTATATCACAATGTTAGAAGGGCGATGAAACCCTAAAATGTACAGAGATTAAGTACAACAATCGGTAAGTTAAGTACAACAATCAGTTCTTACCTGAGATGCGCGCGTGATTTTGTTAGCGAGGTGAACTCGGTGGAATATTGATAGTCTTCTGGTGGCCGTTGCGGTGGCGGTGGCAATGGTTTGAAGAGAGAGAGAGAGAGGGGTGTGAAGATGTTCTTCCGAGTTGAAGATAGAAAGAGAGAGGTGTGAAGATGACTGGTTTGAATTTTGAAAATGAAGGCAGGACTATATTTGAGAGAGAAGAGGATTAAAATTATGATTTGAATTTTGAAATAGATTTTGAAATTCCCACTTAAAAAATCAGTAATTTATCTTAATAAAAAACGGAATTATGACATCATCATTGACATGTGGCATACCTTAGAAGCTGACACATAGGCAGTTTTACATCAGCTCATCTTCTCTTATTATAGATAGTATAGATTTCAAATAATGTCAATGTGACAACACCTTCTTATTCTTTAAAAGGATTTTTTTTTACTATATGTTTAAAACATCTATTAAATAAATTATTATTTTATATTATAATAATAAAAAAGGTACAAAATAGGTTAATCTGATATTTGAAAACCGGTTTACTTACATGCGTTGAAAACACTTTTAGTTGTTAGACCCGTGTAATAAACGGGTTTAAGGATAGAGTATCTTTATAATAATTTTGATGCAAGTCTATACTCACCGGATGTCCTAAATAGAGTTATATTTTTAGGCTTGCCAAACCATTGATAATTAACAAAGATCAGTGTTTCAGTGACATTATCAAAAATATTGATTGAAAGAATGGTTTAAGTAATGGAACTCGACTACAGGTCCTATCACTGGGTGATCAGGTTATTGAGGCACTCATATTATCCGGAACTAATACTAGCACTTGAACGTTTATCCCTAGATTTCGTTTAATACCGCCAAATAGAAGGATTCCGTTTATATTGAAAAGAGACAGTTTCCTCTCGCCCTATGTTTTGTCATGATGATAAATAAAAGTATATGACAATTTCTATGTAAAGTTGGTTTGTTTCTAAAAGAATTGATTTTTACACATAACTAACTGTTGCATCATCTATGGTAAAAAAATCACTTATGTAAATTTATGAAAAGAATATAAAATTCAAAAATTTACAAATTTATATCCTTAAACCCGTGTAGTACACGGGTCTAATAATCTAGTTCTTTATATACATCTAATTTATATTTTATATTCTTGCTATATGATGAAAATTTGTTTCCTCTTAGTATTTGATTGTATCTCCTTAGTAAGAGTTAATTACACAGATGGTCCTTGTGGTTTATTGAAACTAACACATTTGAGTACAAATTTATTTTTTTTAACATGTTCAGTTTCTATGGTTTCGATAAACCGCAAGGACTATCTGTGTAATTAACTCCCTCGGTAATTAATTCTTTCATCTTTGTGATTGATTAGGTGAATTTATTGATTAGGTAAATTCACTAAGTTGATTAGGTAAATTTGCCAAATTGATTGTTTGTTGAGGCTTGATTAAGTTCTTACTCTTTATTAGTTTATAAACTGATTAGGTATTATATAAGTTCATATATAAATTCAAGAACCCAAAAAATTATGTAAAAGGGCCCTGGATTCCTTCTTTGCTTAGGGGCCCCAAGTGATCACAACTCAAGTCTAGTATATTGTGATCCATTACTTATCAACAACATGTAAAAAACTAATATTCAGTAATCCATTACTTAATTATTATTTATTTTACAAAATATACATACGGAATGAAGTAGGAGGGGCTTTATAGGTGTCAAAATAATATTAGACACATCATCATGCAACAAAATAAGAAAAAGCAAATGCGACCAAGAGACCTATCAGCTTGCATCGCATGTCTTCTTGCACGTCGAGTACTAACCGGCACTAAGTTATACGAATTAGGATAAGCATATAAAGACGCTTGCATATTCCCCAAAAGACTCCCGTATAGCATTTCCCCTAGCATTCCCATTGTTGGACTTGTTGGGTTGATCACATCTGGTACCGTTATAAATCCTTGTGTTTGTTGAGTTGGTACGACCCTGGTCCCACAACTAGGGCTATGGGGCCTACATTGGATCATACCCAGATGATCTAGATACTTTTTTTCTGATTGTGGTTTTGCAGTTTGGCCTCGACCATATAATGGGATTAAGGTCTTTTGTGAGATATCACGTTTACAAACAGGACATTGCGGATTATTCTTGTTTGGAATATCTAATGAAGTGTTTTGCTGATGAATCCATTTGTATATACAAGGGTAGCAATAGAGATGGCCACAAAGTGTCACCATCGGCTCTTGGACCGAGTCTAGACATATATTACAATCAAAACCGCCATTTTCATACTCAACGACATTCGAAGACGTTTTCTTTTCCTTGACAATGTTGTTTACGTCCATAATTTCTTGAGAATACCGTTCCATGGTCACTTGATCACGTAGGTAAGGTTTTATGTCTGAAAACACACAAAAAAAAATATTAGGATTTTGGATAGTTGAAATCTTCAAACTTAAGATATTAGTTTATTTCAAGTTGACATTTTGCCTCTTAACTTAGATTTAAATCTTTGATTTTGTCAATTCAATATATTTTACTAAAAGAAAGTCAACTAATAGTTGACAATCTACTAGATGACAGCATACTAAATACTAATTTTCTAAATAAACAAGACAATACTGATAAAATACGCCAGGATACAACCTTTACCGTCAGATGACCGATGAACTTTTTTTATTCGAAAGTTTCAAATATATTCAATATTTTTTAAATAAGAATAAATAAATCGATTATAGGGTGTGGTCATGACTTTTATGTCATAATAAAAATTATATGTGTACAAAAAATATAAACCTTTTTTTTTTATGATTTTGGTAATTTTTCACTATTTCACTGCTTTATGTAAACGATATCATTCGATCATAATCTTCATATTAATAATCGTTTAATTTTACTTCAAATTCTCAAAATTCAAGAGCAACTTTTGCAACTGATAGCGAAATGAAATAAC
>JARYGA010040825.1:0-30312 GCA_030545235.1 Helianthus tuberosus
CAGCAGAATGTTGTTTCCAGCTATTTCCAGCTTGATCCCACCTTTGCACATGGTTTTGAGCAATTCTATGGGCTCCCTTGGTTTTGTAAATCTGTGGGCACGAGGTGTATGGCTGAGATTGAAGCTCGGTTTTCAAGAAACGATCCTAACGGTTCTACGAAAACTATAAATACCCCTCCATAGTTCACTTGCAACCCACAATTTGAATCTGATTTATGCTCTCTAAGTGGAAGTATATGCTTCCTACCTGAGAGAAAATCGGATCAAATCTTGCGGGGACCCTTTGTAAGTGTTCCTTCGTTCTTTTTATGCGTTTTTAGCTTGAAAGTCAAACTGCGCTTGACTTTCTACATTGACCAGTTTATGGTCAATGCGAAGTTCATTTGAACTTCATAACGTGAGCGTAATCACGATGGTTATAGTCCCTAGTGACTATACCTACTGATTACCACGTTATCTAGGCTCAGTGACGAGTCGTAGTTCCGGCCAAAATGCGTGTTCTCGCGTATTTTGTAACCAAACTACTTTTAGGTATCAAAACCGTTTGTTTTGATACCAAACCTGTTTTCAAACTTCGTTAAACTTGTTTTAACATGTAACAAACTTGATTTTCAAACATGTACTTGTTTGATACACATATCATATTTTGAGATGCAATTTGTTTGATACATGTTTAGTTTAATTGTTGCTACATGTTTTGCCGACCCAAACACGTGAATAATTTCAATTTGTTCTAGTTTCATACTTATAAACAAGACAATATTAATTACAAGGGCCTAACATGTCATTTTGTGGAAGTATAAGTTAAAGGACTCCTTTTGTCATTCCCTGAAACTCGTTTAAAATGTTTGATATTTAATCCGTATTTTAAAACCGGCACTATTTTGCAAAACATAAGTCCGGGGACTAAATTGTAATTTTTGAAACTTAAATATTCGGGTTAAAAACGTAAAATTGGTAAAACATAAAGTTTAGGGTCCTTTATGACATTTTTGAAACTTGTTTTATAAATAAAAATATAAGTTTTTAAAACTTTTAAAAGTTTAGGGTTTAAAATGTAATTTTAGAAACTTATATTATATAAAATAAATAAACATATATTTTTAAATTTAAAGTCCAAGGACCATTGGGTCATTTTATGAAACTCGAAGTCTAGGGACCATTCTTGTCATTCTGAAACTGTTTTTCAGTTAAAAACCCTAACCGGGTTAAGTTTTATAAAAAGGAATTCAATGTTTAAACATTAACTCAGTTAACTTTTCCAGTTAACAAATCCAAGGACCTTTCTTGTCGATTTTCAAAGTTGATTTAACCGGATTAAGTAACTCAGTTAGACAATACATAAAGGATCTTATATAAATAATTAACTCTGTTAGACATTCTGGTTAAAAATTTAGGGACCTGTTTAGACTAACTCATAAACATCAGGGACTGAATATTAAACTTGTTTTCAAACCGGTTTACACCGTGTGTATCGCCGGAAACCAAGCCAATCCGCAACCAGACAAAGCCCACTGATCAACGAACATCCCTGCTTATTCTCCTCGACATTTTGAACCATCCAAAGTTTTCAATTTCACCGAAACATGCAGAATTGTCTACGGAATCGAAAATATTTTTAAAAATCTTAGTGGAATTCAATTTGTCTGTTTCCGTATGTTTGAGGATCAATTGAAGTTGTTATAACATTCCTGCAACCTCTACGAATCTCCCAGACCCTTCAAAACTCACAAACACTTCGTAAATCGCTCCTGGTTCACCTCTGCAACTTCGCCGGAAGTTGAGCTCGCCGGACTTACCCGGAAGCACGCCTGAACCGATACCGGACCTTTCTTCTTCGACTTTTCGGTATAATCTTACCTACACATTGTTCCTATAATTTTAATTTGATTATAATCACAGTTTGATAGGTTAATTGGACGGGTTTGACTTCTGTTGACTTAAGATTGGGGAAGATGATGATTTATTTTTGTATTTTTAATTTTCATTTTTAAACAGTTAATCATTAATTCATATTAATTCGATATTAAATCTATAAAATCTGAAATTTTTATCATATATTCCTGACATATTGGTGTATTTATTAAAAATATAAAAGTTTGTAAAATTTTTATAAATCTATTTTATTTTAATTAAAATCTGTTCTGACTTAAAATAATTATATTAATTCGAATTTTTAGAATTAATTTATGAAATTTTTATGTTAATTATATTGAACAGTATACTTTGTAAAAATATTTTTGTCACTAATATTTGAAACCTTTTTGATATTTATATATTTAAAACAGTTAAATCTCTTATTTTATAAAGTTTAATTGTAATAATTTAATTATTCTGAATTGTAAATTATTTCCAAAAACTATTTTTATAATTTTATGCATGTTATATTGAGATTATTAAAAATCAGAAACCATGTTTAATTATTTTGCATGTTATTTTTAGATAATAAACTTTATAAAATCAGTTTTTGTGCAATTATTCTTTTAATTCCAGAATATTATGTAAAATTAATTAAAGGCCATAATATTTATTTTAAATCTGTATTATTGCATGACAATATCTAAAAATATTATTTCTAATTTTTCTGCTTTAAATAATTATTTAGGTAATTATTTACACAATTATCCAGTTATTTCATTTTAATTATACTGTTTATTTAAAACATATTTATTTTCTGCCATGATAATTATTTTTAATCTGATTTATACTTGTTTTATAATTAAAATATCATTTTTAATTATTCTGCCCTAAATTAATTATTAGATAATTAATTTGTACAATTATCACATTATTCTGAAAATACATATGTTTTGATAATACTGAATATAATTTATAAATTCTGTAATTAAACTTGGACCTTTGAGTTATATTTTAAACTCTTAAATTATACAAACTGTTTACATAATTTTTATAAGATATATATATATATAAATAAACTTAAAGTATAATTATTTATTTATATGTATATATTATTTGTTTAAATATACAAATAATAATATTTTACTTGTTATTTGTATAATCTAGTAATTATATAAACACTTCTCAAATTTTATCAAAATACCAAGCGTTCCCCAAACAGATTGTCAAACCGAACAACACAAAATCTTGTCACACGTTTATACAAAATCACAGTGTTGCCCTAGTTAATGCTATGTTTCGTATGTGTTGTTTCATGCATGTTTATAGAGTAGCGTGGAAAGACTTGTTCCTGCAAAACTCTTACCTATATACTTGTTTGGAATTTGATTCACAAGCAAGGTGAGTTCATAGTCCCCATTTTCTGTTTTACAATATTTTCGGGGTGAAACATATGTGATAATGTGGTACAAATTCATTTACATTTTTGTGCTTATCTTGATTGTTTCCTTCCAATTGCATGATTACTTGATGCTTAACTTACATTCATTAACTTCGATCAAGCCGAACGGTACATTATAGCGCTATAGGTGTGACGCCCCATCCGACTTCCAGTTCAGCTCTATTGTTGTTGTTGTTGTTGTTATTCATGTTATTCAATGCGGAAGTTTGGGTGATCAATGCCGTGTTCAGTCTACAAGGTTTGAATGTTAACCATGCGGGACTTGTTTCATTCAATTGTTTTAAACATATCAAATGCCACAAAGTTAACTTTTATTTCATATCACATTATTGTTTATTACCAAATCAAATAAAACACTATGAATTCACTCAACCGTTTGTTGACCCAATTTGTTTTTAACATATGTTTCAGGTGATGATGCTTGAAGTTGGCTTTTCTTTGGATCACATAGGATTGCGAGACAAGTGCCTTAGTATCTAAATAAAAATCAAAGGCTTTTGTGGACAATTTGTTGTTCGTTTGTTAGTACTGTTTGGATATGAATGCAATCCCCTAAATCAACTTAATCATATTTCAACTTAAATCTAATCGCCATGTGCTTATTTCATTCTACCATGTTTCGTGATACCCTCGACGTTTCCGCCTCCGGTCAGGGTGTCACAGGATGGTATCAGAGCCATGGTTATAGGGAATTAGGTTATTAGAAATTTCTTTTGACCTAGACTATAACTTACCTAGGACCCCTATCCACTAGATACTCTGTCCGCTTCTTTGTCTCTACCTCTATTCTTACTCTTGAAACCCTAGCCTCGTCACTGTGGATTTCTCTCGTTTAACTTTTAGGCTATACAAATTACTCATCATCTGTCCTCAGGTGATTTAAAATTTTTCAAAACCTCCTCTGATTTTTACTCTCGTCAAAGTCTTGGGCTCTAATAACGAACTCATGCAATCTGGAAGGGTGGGTGCCTGTATTCTGAGTTTTCTGTCTAAGGCTAGCACTTCGTATATATCTCATCAGACGCGAGACCAGTTGTGCTTACCTGGGAATTCTTGGGATGAGTGTCCACTTATAGGCTAAAGCATGACTTCATTAAGTTATAAGGACCCAACTACTTTTATTAGTCACTGATATTGTTTATTCGTGGAATAAACGATGTCCATCTTGTTGTGTATTTTCTTTCGCCTTCATTGATTTTAAATTGATTTAAATGTATCCCGTTCTGATCAGATGTTTTCCTTCTTATAGATGCCTCTACATCCTCAGCCTCAGAATAATAATCAAAATGCTGAGTTGGCTGCCCTGATTGCTCAACAGTTTGCTGCACAACTACCCAATGTCTTTGCCCAGTTCAACCAGGCTGCCCAAAACAACAATCCCAATCCTCCCTGCACGTTCAAGCAGTTTAATTCCTGTAATCCTGCTAAGTACTCTGGCAGTGAAGGTGCCACTGCTCTTCTGCAATGGTTTGAAAGCATCGAGAACACTTTCCGACACAGTCAGTGTACTGAAGCCCGCAAGGTGGAATTTGCAACCAGCTGTTTTCTGAAACGAGCTTTGACATGGTGGAACGGTATTATGAGGGACAGAGGTGCTGCAAATGCCCTAGCCTTAACTTGGGAAGAATTGAGGGCTCTTATGATGAGAGAGTTTTGTCCTCGCAATGAGATGCGAGCACTCGAGGAAGAATTTCATAACCTAAAGCAAAATAGTGGGGAGAACCGAGCCTATATTAACCGTTTTGAAGAATTGTGTATTCTCTGCCCCTACCTATTGACGACCCCTGAGCGTACCGTTGAGAAGTTCATTGATGGTTTACCTAGCTGCATCAAACACATTATGACTGGGAGTAAACCAGCCACGATCCGTGATGCGTACGAACTCTATGCTATTCTTACCGATGTTATGGTCAAGGATAAGGTCTTGACTCGTAGGGGTGACGGTAACACATCATCGAAGGGTTCGTCGAGTTCAACCAAAGCGGCTAACGTCAAGGCTCAGTCGTCAAGGAATGCCAAAAAGCGAGAGGCAGCTCAGAATTTCGCTATTGCTACACCTGCTCCTGTTAACCAGATTCCTCCTCCTCCGCCAGCAAAACGACCCTATGATGGTAAAGCACCGCCCAACCAACCAGCTCAACCTCCTGCAAGGAAACCTTATGCTGGTACTGCACCGATATGCAACAAATGTAATGCACACCACTTAGCTCACCTACAGTGTCGTTTATGTGCATCATGTGGGCGACTCGGTCACCTGGCAAATGCTTGTCGATTTAACCCAAACCAAGGTGGTCCAAACCAACCTCAATTAAATCCTGCTCAAGCTCGTTTTCCACCAGGTCCTTGCTTCAACTGTGGCGAGATGGGCCATTTCCGAAGAAATTGCCCAAAGATTGCTAATGCGAATCCAGCGCAGGGATGAGCATCGGACCAACTAGAAGACAATGTTGTTTAGAAATAATCGAGCCTTATGTATTATTTTCTCTTGTTGTCAAGGTCCATGAAACAGTTGTTGTTGTTTATAAATAAATCTTTTTATTTTACATTGCAATGTACAAATGTGATGGCATGTATAAACAACGTATCCCCTACAATACCGACAATCAAGGAGCCGTATTCCTTGAAGAACAGACTACCCCCAAAATTCTTCCGTTTTATTATCTCTTGAGTTTTCCACGAAAATCCTAAGTACCCGTTTCTTCCAAGGAAACGAAGTACAAGGCGCAAGTTACAACTCTGGACGAATACCCAAAAGTACCACTATAAATCCATAATAGGGTACCTAAGGGTATTTCTGTAAATCCTAAAATTGTTGTGTACCTTAATTCGGATATTATGTTTCTTTGAAAACAAAAATCGAATTTTTGGAAGATCATCCTATCTTCATAGATAGATTCTTGAAAATGATTAAAGTGCCAAATGAAATCCACGGATTGGATTCCTGGTGTGCTTTAAGTATCCGCGTCTAAAGATAACAAATTAAAGGCCAAATTAAACAATTATGTGCTTATGTGTTCCCTTTTTATGTTTTTGTGTGATCCAAATTTTTGTTATCCAAATCCTCGTAGAATCTTCCATATCTTCGTATAAGGGATTCATAGTAGGATACCAAAGGTACTACCTTAAATCCTTAATGGGCCTCAACGATATAGTTAAAACCCTTGGATTATAAACTACTATTCCAAAGTTAAAGACATCCTCCGTTGATGTAGTTAAAGAGATCATTAGTTGATCTAGTTAAAGAGATTGATTCGTCAATCTAGTTAAAGATATCATGTGTTGATATAGTTAAAGAGGCCTCTGATGGTCTAGTTAAAGAGATCATTAATTGATCTAGTTAAAGAGATTGATTCGTCAATCTAGTTAAAGATATCATGTGTTGATATAGTTAAAGAGGCCCTCTGGTGGTCTAGTTCAAGAGATTGTCCGTTGATCTAGTTAATAGATCCTTTGGTGATCTAGTTAAAGAGACTCTATTGTAGTCTAGTTAAATCACCACAGGATTATTCGTTTTATTTTCTTCCCCTACACAGCATAAAATCAATTGTACGGACTGTGCAAGGAATTACGTAATTATGGATGCATACATAATTGTGGAATTCAGTGCACATAAATCACAGCAAGTTATGTCATGTATCTAGAGTTAACCCTATTCATTTCCATTTCTGATGAAGCATCCGTTGAGGAAATGAATATCCGTTTGTCTAATCCTTAATTTCTGTTTCTGAAGAAGCAACCGTTGAAAATGACTCCGTTTGTTCATTTTCGCTTCTGAAGAAATATCCATCAGAGAAATGAATTATCTATTATTTGCTTAATTGTACACACATTTGTCTGTATAATATTTACATTACAAACCCAGCATAGCATAGTGCCATGCAAAACAATTTCTATACAATGATCCTCGCAAATTCCTCGGAATTTGCAGCACCAAACAATGACTTGATTATCATTGCAATTACATTCTACGGTCTCGTTCGAATAAATTTCGGGACGAAATTTTCTAAAGTAGGGGAGACTGTAACAAACTTGATTTTCAAACATGTACTTGTTTGATACACATATCATATTTTGAGATGCAATTTGTTTGATACATGTTTAGTTTTATTGTTGCTACATGTTTTGCCGACCCAAACACGTGAATAATTTCAATTTGTTCTAGTTTCATACTTATAAACAAGACAATATTAATTACAAGGGCCTAACATGTCATTTTGTGGAAGTATAAGTTAAAGGACTCCTTTTGTCATTCCCTGAAACTCGTTTAAAATGTTTGATATTTAATCCGTATTTTAAAACCGGCACTATTTTGCAAAACATAAGTCCGGGGACTAAATTGTAATTTTTGAAACTTAAATATTCGGGTTAAAAACGTAAAATTGGTAAAACATAAAGTTTAGGGTCCTTTATGACATTTTTGAAACTTGTTTTATAAATAAAAATATAAGTTTTTAAAACTTTTAAAAGTTTAGGGTTTAAAATGTAATTTTAGAAACTTATATTATATAAAATAAATAAACATATATTTTTAAATTTAAAGTCCAAGGACCATTGGGTCATTTTATGAAACTCGAAGTCTAGGGACCATTCTTGTCATTCTGAAACTGTTTTTCAGTTAAAAACCCTAACCGGGTTAAGTTTTATAAAAAGGAATTCAATGTTTAAACATTAACTCAGTTAACTTTTCCAGTTAACAAATCCAAGGACCTTTCTTGTCGATTTTCAAAGTTGATTTAACCGGATTAAGTAACTCAGTTAGACAATACATAAAGGATCTTATATAAATAATTAACTCTGTTAGACATTCTGGTTAAAAATTTAGGGACCTGTTTAGACTAACTCATAAACATCAGGGACTGAATATTAAACTTGTTTTCAAACCGGTTTACACCGTGTGTATCGCCGGAAACCAAGCCAATCCGCAACCAGACAAAGCCCACTGATCAACGAACATCCCTGCTTATTCTCCTCGACATTTTGAACCATCCAAAGTTTTCAATTTCACCGAAACATGCAGAATTGTCTACGGAATCGAAAATATTTTTAAAAATCTTAGTGGAATTCAATTTGTCTGTTTCCGTATGTTTGAGGATCAATTGAAGTTGTTATAACATTCCTGCAACCTCTACGAATCTCCCAGACCCTTCAAAACTCACAAACACTTCGTAAATCGCTCCTGGTTCACCTCTGCAACTTCGCCGGAAGTTGAGCTCGCCGGACTTACCCGGAAGCACGCCTGAACCGATACCGGACCTTTCTTCTTCGACTTTTCGGTATAATCTTACCTACACATTGTTCCTATAATTTTAATTTGATTATAATCACAGTTTGATAGGTTAATTGGACGGGTTTGACTTCTGTTGACTTAAGATTGGGGAAGATGATGATTTATTTTTGTATTTTTAATTTTCATTTTTAAACAGTTAATCATTAATTCATATTAATTCGATATTAAATCTATAAAATCTGAAATTTTTATCATATATTCCTGACATATTGGTGTATTTATTAAAAATATAAAAGTTTGTAAAATTTTTATAAATCTATTTTATTTTAATTAAAATCTGTTCTGACTTAAAATAATTATATTAATTCGAATTTTTAGAATTAATTTATGAAATTTTTATGTTAATTATATTGAACAGTATACTTTGTAAAAATATTTTTGTCACTAATATTTGAAACCTTTTTGATATTTATATATTTAAAACAGTTAAATCTCTTATTTTATAAAGTTTAATTGTAATAATTTAATTATTCTGAATTGTAAATTATTTCCAAAAACTATTTTTATAATTTTATGCATGTTATATTGAGATTATTAAAAATCAGAAACCATGTTTAATTATTTTGCATGTTATTTTTAGATAATAAACTTTATAAAATCAGTTTTTGTGCAATTATTCTTTTAATTCCAGAATATTATGTAAAATTAATTAAAGGCCATAATATTTATTTTAAATCTGTATTATTGCATGACAATATCTAAAAATATTATTTCTAATTTTTCTGCTTTAAATAATTATTTAGGTAATTATTTACACAATTATCCAGTTATTTCATTTTAATTATACTGTTTATTTAAAACATATTTATTTTCTGCCATGATAATTATTTTTAATCTGATTTATACTTGTTTTATAATTAAAATATCATTTTTAATTATTCTGCCCTAAATTAATTATTAGATAATTAATTTGTACAATTATCACATTATTCTGAAAATACATATGTTTTGATAATACTGAATATAATTTATAAATTCTGTAATTAAACTTGGACCTTTGAGTTATATTTTAAACTCTTAAATTATACAAACTGTTTACATAATTTTTATAAGATATATATATATATAAATAAACTTAAAGTATAATTATTTATTTATATGTATATATTATTTGTTTAAATATACAAATAATAATATTTTACTTGTTATTTGTATAATCTAGTAATTATATAAACACTTCTCAAATTTTATCAAAATACCAAGCGTTCCCCAAACAGATTGTCAAACCGAACAACACAAAATCTTGTCACACGTTTATACAAAATCACAGTGTTGCCCTAGTTAATGCTATGTTCCGTATGTGTTGTTTCATGCATGTTTATAGAGTAGCGTGGAAAGACTTGTTCCTGCAAAACTCTTACCTATATACTTGTTTGGAATTTGATTCACAAGCAAGGTGAGTTCATAGTCCCCATTTTCTGTTTTACAATATTTTCGGGGTGAAACATATGTGATAATGTGGTACAAATTCATTTACATTTTTGTGCTTATCTTGATTGTTTCCTTCCAATTGCATGATTACTTGATGCTTAACTTACATTCATTAACTTCGATCAAGCCGAACGGTACATTATAGCGCTATAGGTGTGACGCCCCATCCGACTTCCAGTTCAGCTCTATTGTTGTTGTTGTTGTTGTTGTTATTCATGTTATTCAATGCGGAAGTTTGGGTGATCAATGCCGTGTTCAGTCTACAAGGTTTGAATGTTAACCATGCGGGACTTGTTTCATTCAATTGTTTTAAACATATCAAATGCCACAAAGTTAACTTTTATTTCATATCACATTATTGTTTATTACCAAATCAAATAAAACACTATGAATTCACTCAACCGTTTGTTGACCCAATTTGTTTTTAACATATGTTTCAGGTGATGATGCTTGAAGTTGGCTTTTCTTTGGATCACATAGGATTGCGAGACAAGTGCCTTAGTTTCTAAATAAAAATCAAAGGCTTTTGTGGACAATTTGTTGTTCGTTTGTTAGTACTATTTGGATATGAATGCAATCCCCTAAATCAACTTAATCATATTTCAACTTAAATCTAATCGCCATGTGCTTATTTCATTCTACCATGTTTCGTGATACCCTCGACGTTTCCGCCTCCGGTCAGGGTGTCACATAACATGTTTAGCTCGTCACTTTTAGATTTGTGCTTGTCTAGGGTCGTAAAGGTAAGCGATCTAATCAATCGCTTATCCTTTCGAACCCGACCCATTTGGTCGATCATTAGGATCCGACCAAACACATTAGGTGACCATAGTGTATAGGGAATAACCTTCCGAGGTTATACCTTATGGTCACTTCGTTTAAGTAGTTGTATGATAAGTAGTTTGTATGCCTTAGGTAAATTACCAAAATGCTCTTTTTACGCCAAAATTCATTTTAAGCCTATGTAACCTAATTTTTGATATCTAAACTGATTTAGTAACAATATTAGACATGTTAAGGCATATTTTACTTGTCATAGGGATAGTTAGGCGTTCCGAACGCGTTTTACGCGAACGACGCGTTAAAGTAGCATAAACTACCTAAACGGGTCGTAACGGGTCAAAAGCACTTAGGATAAGTTTCGTTTTAGTATGTAGGCTTTGTTAAACCATATTACTTGAGTTCCTACACTCATTTGGTTTACGAACCCGCATGCTACCCGATCCTCCGAATAGGTCCGTTTATTAATGTAGTTACCTATATTAGGTGCCGTTTGATTCCGTAATCTTCTAGCTTTGCTTGGTGGATATCTAAAGTCTATTGAGCAATCTCAAGTGAGTACATAGTCCCCTCTTTTACTGTTTTTCAAACATTTTGGGGTGAAACACATGTGCCTACTTGTTATTTTAGTGCTTTTCATGTTTTTATATCCTATACTTGCTATGTTCATTAGTACACTATTAGTACATTGTTTTTACATTACTTTCCTGCTTTGTATGTTAACTTAGCATACTTAGTACATTGTTTTTATATTACTTTTCTGCTTTGTATGTTAACTTAGCATACTTAGTACATTGATTTACATGACTTTTCTGCTTTGTATGTTAACTTAGCATACTTAGTACATTGTTTTGACATGACTTTTCTGCTTTGTATGTTAACTTAGCATACTTAGTACATTACTTTCATCACATGTTTACAATTTGATATGACATTTGGTTTGTTCAACGGGTCTAAATAACATCCATTAACATTAGCTATGCCGCTCGGTAGTAAGTAATGGTACCATAGGACTTGACAAATCCTGTTCCTGACATCCTAGGTTTGTTTAGATGTAAGGAATGACTGAATCCGAAAACATTTTTCTTTGATAATCTTTACTCTAAGGTTATCCTGCTGTCTCAAGGCTTGAATGTATGCGTTAACTTACTACATAAATGTTTGTATCCGTAAAACATGTATTTATCTTACAAAACATAACTTTTGGATTTATTTAAAATACTTTGTTTTGTACATTTTTGCTTGTGGTTTAAGTAGTCTCATTTTACTTACCATACATGACTTTTGCTTATACATTACATGGTTTATATTGACAATAGACTTGGTTTACTCATAAACATTTGATAATTGGTTTAAACATTACAATTTGGTGGTTTGTTTGGGTAAGTGATTTACATAACGAGGCGACATGTAGTATCATAAAAGCATGGCGGATACGCCGCTGGTACTTCCTATATATAAGTGTTTTTATGGTATTACATGTCGTGGCGTTATTTAAACCATTTCAGTTATACATATTACATTTACAACACTTTTTCACTTAAACATTGTTTTACAAATAACTTGGTTTATTCAAACTCTTTTTACTTGGTTATTCTTATAACCATACACTATCCTTTTATATATACATATCATCTGATTTTGCTATCGTTTTTCAAATGATTTATAAAACAAAACAAATAACAAGGTTCATGACTGAATTTTTATTAAACCTTTCTTTAAACTCAAGTCATGAATCCTATTTTCATAAAACCTATGTATCTCACAGGCATTTTTTATGCTGACGTACCTATTTTCACATGTGTTTTCAGGGGATGTTGCTTAGGATGTTCGTGACACGCTAGGGCGGACCTGTGCCTTAGAGACTTAAAATAAAGATAGACTTAGTTTAATTATGTTGTGTACTCTTTGGTTCTTGTTTTGAAACAATGTATTCCACCCTTGGTTTATGAATAAAATGTAATTTTAATTACCTTGGTTGTGGAACAATAATTTTGTTGCAACACTCCCCGACGTTTCTGCCATGATTTGATGTTTTACGTGGTCAGGGTGTGACAAGGATGTTAAGGATCTATCTCCAGGATATTTAGGGTTTATCCCCTGTAGTACTAAAGTTGCTTACAAATGTGTTTACACACATTATAGATCAAGAAGTTCCTAAGTATTCAAGTGTGTTGTACACAGGGGACATACATCTTGGTACATTGTAAATGGTTCGAAGGATGAAATTGAACTCAATTTCCTAAGTGTTTCAGATAGGGGACATCCATGATAGAAAGGGTTCAAAGGTTGGAAGTTGGAATCTATTCTAGTGTCTTTGGTATGATCTCTCTTTTTCATCTTTTAAAAGCCTTATCTAAATAACCTAAGTTTTTGGAGTTGTGTTTGACAAAGTTTTAACAGAACATTTCTGATTAAAATACTGAGTTTAATAACAGTATCCTGACCAGGATATTTTCTCGGGATATTTGAAATGTTGTATTGGAATAAAGGAAAAAACTACTTTTCAAATCAAACACATGCAACATAATTTACAAAGGAAATATAAATAACAATGGATAAGGATAAAAAGGTTAGTTTATTATTAACATGCAAAAGGTTGCACTATTGGCTTCATCTCAAAATGAGTCCCATCCACCAACAGTGCAACTAGTTCTTAACCATATTTACCTAAGCAGTTGAAGGCTTCGTCCTGAAACCCAGGATACCTCCACCTCCAACTGTTAATTGTTTAAAAAAGCATACTAAAGATTGATGACCAAGGGCTTCATCCTGAAACTCAGGATTCCTCCACCTTTGGCCATCGTATTGTTTAATGCAAGAAATTAAAATTGTTTAAAAGATAGGAAAGTAAATTGTTTATCAACCACAAACCATCAAACTTAAAAAAATGGGCTCCAGCCTAGGCGTCAACATCCATCATCGCCCACTTCGCTGCCTTTAAGGGGCAGCACCCTCTTTGACCACTGCTTCATTACCTGCACCTGCTCTGAGATCAGCCCGAGCATCCTTCCCTGCATCCTTCTTAGCATCACCACCAGCGTCAGCCACCTCTTCAGCCACCTTGGAAGGCTCCTCAGACACATGCTTAGCAGGATACTCCACAGGATTACCACCGAGATCCTTTAACTTCGCCTCCCAAGCATTAACGTTCCAGGAAGGGCATTCAAAGCCCATGGCTCTGGCTTCATAAGCCATCTTTAGCCTGGCTTAAAGGAGGGAAATTACAACGGACCCTTTGAGGCCCTCTCGGTAGGTGTTCATATCCTGCTCATATTAAAGCTGGGCGGCATCCAGCTTGGCTTGAGCATTCTGATTAGCCTTGTTGATGGCGATTTTGGCCTCCTGGGACACAGCCTTGTATTTGTCTTCATAATGTTGTGACTTGGCAGCGACTATCACTCCCAGGTCAGCAATGGTGATTTCTACCTTCTTCAGCTTCGCTTCCAGCATCTTGTTCAACCCGCAGCTATCTTCGTAAAGGCTCGTCAGGCGTTCAAGACCCTACAATCCAATGATACAGGTATCAGTATGTATTAACCAGTTAACATATATCATCAGCATATATGTGCAGGATATAGGATAAGGATATTGTGACAACTGTCAAATTTGCATGTATCCGTACAATAATTAGACAATGGTTAGTGCTTAATGACTGTGCTGATTTACAATTAATGACATGAACTGCTTTCTGATTATTATTATTATTATCATACATACATGTGCATCATATTTTGCAAAAAGTCATATCATTATTGCATGAAAACTTTATTGATTCAAATGATGCATGAAACAAAGAATGCACAGTTATCAGACAAATCAGAAAAATGCTGACGGAGTTCAGAACATCGACAGACATGGTATTAAGACACAGTATGAGCCAAAAACCAAGAGTTACACTAGTATAGTGTGTAGGAAAGTAAGGATCATAAAACTGCCTTCCTAGTGTTAGTTTAAGTGCCAGAAAGTGCCTAAAACTCACATATATTGCTGAATTCAGCAAAATTCAGCAAAATTCAGCTTTTAAACACTTAAATATCATGCAGAAATATGGTTAAATGGTCCAGAATGCTTTCCTAAGTGTCGGGAATCAAAACTGTCACAAAAGGTAACATAAAGCACACTAAACTACATAGTTTAGCACCTTAACGAACCGGTAACCAACCAAACAACCGGACACTACCCAAAACACCAAATTTTCACTAGAGCCATTGTTTTAACATTTCTGACCTAGATATGGTCCCCGAACATCATAACACACTATATAATCACATAACAACTAATAACCTAACTATAACACTTGGATTTCAACTAAGAAATCTAACTAACCATTAAGCCCTAATTTTTACCCCCCCTCCTATTCACAGCCATGATGTGGCCCCCACACCTTGATTTTATTTTGTTATTTTATTAGATCATGTTTCCTCTTTTATAACATATTATACACTAGATTAATTTGTGTTGGAAGTTATAGGAATTAACTAAGAGAACATAAACTCATCATTCTCACAACTCACCACACTTGAACTCTTCTTCTTCTTCCCCTCTCCTTGTCTTCGGCCGTAACCCACACCACACACCACCACCTTCATCAATCAATTTCCATCCATTCTCTACATATACAAAGGTGTAAGAAGCATCACAAGGAAGCTAGGAGCTCTTGGAAGTTGAAGGACCTCTTGCAAGTGCTATTAACCACCTCATCTTCATCTTGTGATCATCCCTAGCCTTGAGCTAGTAGTAAGATCATCTACACTCCATTTCACATCTTATTTAGTTGGTTAAAGAATGATACAAGTAACTTAACATGAAGAACACTAATGATCAAGAACATGAAACTTAAACATAAGCTTAAAAATCATAAGAATACATGTTGTTAAGTGTTATTATGCTTCTTGATTGTTGATTGTTTGTGTTTATGGTGTTAAACACCATATGATCTTGCTAGATGGTGATTAAAGACATAATCTAGCAAGATGAGAGGATGATTATGTTAGAAATCAAAGTGATCATCCTTATGTGAAACATAAACTTGAGAGATTAAATGTTTTTCTTGAAGTATGATGATTAAAGTGTAATGTGAGTCTTGTAAATATGTGATTTCAAGAATAGTTTTTCAAGAAACCAAGTTAAAATACAAAATTTACATAAACTTGGTTCTTAAAGAAACTAATCACATTTTTAGTGGTTAATCAAGTGTAGGATCATGTATTTAACAAGAAAAACTCAAGAAAAAATATTTTTAGAAAAATGATTTACAAGTTGTAAACATCTAAATCCTTCAAGAATGATGTTTTTAAATAAACAACCACACTTTAAAGGGTAACTAAGCTTACTAAACACACTAGTAAGTTACTACAAATTTTTATAAATTTTCAAGTTCATGAAGTAGTGATTATGGCTTGATTTTGGCAAATTGGTAAGTGTTATTTGATTTGTTGTTGATTGTGATAATTTATAAAAGAAAATGATATGCTTTGAAAGCATGGAAACCTCCATTTTTAGGGGAAACTATGGAAAAAATTTTCTAGAAATTAAACACTTAGCAAAATATTTTAAACAAATAATTACAAGTATATTTTTAACCATGATTTTTATATAAAGTTTGCCATAAATTTTGTTACAAAAATTATAAATATTGGAGGTTGGTTTTTGATATTAAAAGTGACTTAATACGTAATTAGGAAAATATATATTTAGATGTCACCATGTGTGTGATTATTTGTATATTATGTGTATTAGTTATATTATTTTAGGACTTAAAATAATATAACTCACCAAAATATCAAGAAATTACAATACAAAATATTACCAAAATTCCAAGAAATAAATATACAATTTATACCCAAAATATTGGAGAAACCGAACAAGGAATATAACTCACATAAATATTCCGGAATTTAAATTCATGAGTATACTTTGGTAAATGGTATTTTGGACACCAAGAGAACAAAAATATGATTTTTACAATTATTACAAAAATATATCATATTTATGACATGGAGAAAATATATTATTTTTGGGTAAATAAAAATATATATGTTTTCTTGAAATATTAGAAGATATATTATTTTTGGGAGAAAAGATATATTTTCTTAAATAAACATAAATTACATTATTTTTGGGTGAAAATGGATTTATAGATAATTTCTAAGTTAAACTTGAAATTATATTAATTTTTGAGACTTATATGAAAATACAATTATTTTTGCCAAGGGTATATATTTTGAGAATATATATTGGTGAATTTATGTTAGAAATATTATTCCGGAAAAATTAATACAAAATAAAGTATAAGGATACTTAATAAACGCAATAAGAATACGCATTCTCGTACGTATAATTATACACCGGAATACGCCACCGATACTTGGCAAAAATATACAAGGTTAAGAATACGAGTATAAATACACCCATCCTTGGGAAGTTATATATGTACAAATACATAAATGTGTCAAGTTAAAATATATTATTTTAACTAATATTCCAAAATTTAATAAATATATTTAAGTTAAAATATTTATTATTTTAACAAATAATTATATAACTTGGGATAATATTGATTACACAAAGAAACGTAACTCAAAGACACTAATTAGGACTAAGGTCAAGGCACGAACCACCCGTCTAATAAACCGTAGTACGTTGTAGGTAGTCGTGCACACAAGTAGCAGCTTTGGGTTACATTAGATTCGAAGAACGCAAGACTGTGAGTTCATGTCCCGCTTTTCTTTTAACTGTTTTCAGTTTTATAACTTCGGGGGTGAAATACGTGGTACAAAATGTTTATAAATGGTATGGTTAGCTAAGGAATGAACTATTAGATCATGTGAATGGGTAGGCGCACACTTAAGACCATTAATCATCGTATAGGGACCGAGGGACATGAGTGATAGATCTATTTGGGTGTAGCGAGCCCCACCCATGAAAAAGACCGGGATTTGGCCCATGAGGTGACTATGTCTTCCAGCCGGAAGCCCGGTACAAAATCTGCTAGGTTTGAGCCTTCCTACGCCGTTGCACACATGTTATGGCCTTGCAAACCATTAATTAATCTGTTTCCTTGTTGCTTTCATACCGGGGTTTACAAATACATACATACTTACAACGATTACAAAGTTTATTACGAGCTCTCATACAAAACACATGAACTCGTTCAACTTTTGTTGATGTTTTCAAACTACATGTATTTCAGGAAACTAAATATGGATCTGGCGGGCGTTGAAAGTTTTCAAGTGTTGTTTGAAATAAAAGATGTCATCCGATGTCTAAGGGTTTGGATTGTGTATCTTATCCTGGATAAGAAACATAGTTCAAAGCCTAGCTTTTAGTAGTGTCTTTTGTCGAGTCCTTATGGAACTCTAAACAATTCGAATGGTTTGTAATATGGATTTGAAGTCTCGGATTTCCGTTAAACAATGTTGTTTGTAATGTTTGAAAACTTATCTATGGATGAACATCTTGGTTTTATCATATAGTTGTTTGTTATGGTTGAATGCAATGATATTAAGAAAGTCACACATAATTACGCTTCCATAAAAGTCAGGGTGTGACAGTTTGGTATCAGAGCTTCGATTGTAGCGAACTAGGATTCTTTCTCGAGTCTAGACTACAATCATTAGGGCTCTCACGAAAATATTTTTACAACATATTTTCATTGCATACACAAAATGCCCAGATCCATGGAAGAAACATTTTACAAAGGAAAGACAAGGAACACAATGCAAGGTCACATTTGTGGTTTAGTCTGGGGTAGACTAGGAAAGATAGAAAAGGTTTCATGAAAGATAATGTGAATACATGATTGAGTGATAAATGTCTTGATTACATACTAAGTGTTAGTGGTTAATATATGTGCACATGTTATGATTGTTATGTTACAAGCATCATATCTTCTTCAGAGAGCGGATTATCAGACGTTGATGATCCTATGGCTATCGTCTCGGATGATGAGATTGCACCTGAGCCAGAAATACTTACGTCAGACACTGAGAGTGATCCTGACATGCTATCGGATGACGAGGACGACTTCCAGCCATTCGCGTTGCCCGACTTTGGCGATGATTTACCCCTTGCTGATGGTATCCCTGACGAGGATCCTTTTGTCATTCTTGTTCCAGTCCATGATCACCTCATCATTGGGCATCCCGATGGTGAGCACATCGTGGCTCCGATCCTCGATCCTGTTCCTCTCATGGTCATTCCTCCTGAGGATTGGCCATTCGACGATTTATTTGATGACGGTAACGATTTGTTTGTTGATGGTCCTCCTGTTGACGCCCAGGGTGATGGAGAGATAGATGAGGATGTTGTTGCTATTCCACCTCCTGAGATTCCTGTCATTGAGTTATCCTCTGATTCTAGCTTGCACTCAGTCTCAGATTCCTTTGAGTTTGTGACGTCTTCAGCTTTACAGGTGGTCGGATTACAGTGTTACACTACTGATTCTGACGATGACAAGGCTATGTCTACTGCACCATCTCCTCCACATAACCCCGAGCCTGGTCCTGAGCCAGATCTTGATCCTCTTGGTCAGCTTGATGTTGCACCTGCTGATCCTGAGCCGATACCCGATCCTGACCATGTTCCTTTTGGTTTACCAGACATTGCACCTCTTATTCCTGACCCAGCTCCTGCACCTATTGATCCTCCTTTTGTTGAGCCATTTATTCCTCCACCCGCACCCGCTGATGTTGCTCCTCTCCCTCCTGTAGAGTCTGATGTCCATCGCACTGACTTATCGATCGTTTTCTTACAGGACATCCCTGCACCCCATCCAGGGGAAGGTACTTCAGGTCAGCACCCGCGTGACGATCCTTTTGCTTCGGCAGCTTTTCCTCAGATCCCTCAGGCTGCACCATTTGCTCCCTTTACTTCTTCACCACTTGATGAGCCATTCCGATGGTTCCCACCATACTCTATGCCGATCTCAGATCCCTATCATCCCTCCCATTTTGTCTCCTACACACGGGATGAGTTGCTTTTATCACTTCAGCTTCAGTTTGAGATTATGAGCCGCAGAGTTTTGGAGCTTGAGCTGACTCCACATCCCCCACCTTGTCCTTGTCAGTCTACATTTATTCCTTCGCATTCATCACCATCTCCTTTTGCACATCCACCTGCTCCTCTTATTCCTTTTCCAGGTTTGGATGCTTGTTTCCTTATTGTCGAGCAGCAAATCAGTTACCTGCTTCGTCGTGTATACGAGCTCGAGGAGGAGCTTGCGCATGTTCACAGCTTGCTTTCCTTCCCTCCTCCTCCACCTCCACCATCAGCATAGTTGGTTTTTGGTCTTATGCGGATTGCATTACTTTTGGTGAGAGCACCACTATTGAGCCGAGATTGTGAAGCCTTTTGAAGACCACTTTTTGATCATGCGACTTTTGCATATTGATAGACTTATTGGATAAGGGTAGTGTGACCCTGTGTCCCTTTTGATGTGATACACCTTGTAAACAATGTAACTGTGGTCGGTGATTAATGAAAGCTCAATCGTCATGTTCTCACTAAACAGATTGTTGAATTACTTGCTTATGTTGTGATTATGCTGTTGCATGATTGCTTGCTTGATAAATGCTATTGTATATACGTGCTGTATATTTATTTAACGAATAAGACCTGACCTATCCGATCTTCTTCTTAAAAGATGCCTCCTCGAAGGAACAATCAACTGCCCATGACCGAGGCAGAATTACAGGAACGCATCTCACAGGCAATCGCACAACATGAGGCCCTTCGCTCCGAACACAGCGGAGGTACCTCAGGGAATAACCCACCTAACGGTAATGTTTAAGTCGCCTAAGACACATTACAATACGTTTGGGCATTTCCGAGTGTGCTTTGCTAATGCTTTCTGTGAATGATGTTGCTTGTGTACAGGTTGTACCTACAAGCAGTTTTTGGACTGCAAGCCTCTGAACTTCGATGGCACTGGAGGTGCCGTAGCTTTTGTGAGATGGGTTGAGAAGACAGATTTTGTCCTACGGATGAGTAAATGTGCGCTAGAGCATCAAGTCACGTACATTTCCGGACTGTTTCTAGATGGGGCTCTGTCATGGTGGAACCTTCAGGTTCAAACTTTGGGTGAGGCTGCCGCGTATGCATTGTCATGGGATGAGTTGAAAGAGCTGATGTGAAAGAAGTATTGTTCCCGAGCTGAAATTCAGAAGTTGGAGACTAAATTTTTGAATCTGAAAATGGATGGTCCTAAGATAGCAGAATATGTGCAAAGATTTCATGATTTGTCTCGCGTGGTTCCTTACTTGGTAGAACCAGAATTTAAGAGGATCGAACGTTTCATTTGGGGATTGGCGCCCCAAATACTGAGCATGGTAACTGCTTCTAAGCCTCCAACAATCACTGAGGAGATCGACTTGAGTATGGCATTGACTGAAGAAGCGATCAGGTTGGGCATGTTTTCGATCTCTGAGCCAAAGAAGAAAGAGACTCATGTGGAGTCGTCTGGGGAAAGCAAAAGGAAGTTTTAGAATTTCAAGAAGGGTACCCGTGTAAACAGCAATAATGCCAACAAGCGTAGGGACGCTAACCCACCAGTTGAGGCACAAGTTGGTGCTACAAGTACTGAGAATAGAGGAAAAGGGTATTTGGGCACCCTGCCCAAATGTGATGTATGTCAGTTTCATCATGCTGGTCGATGCAGAGTTGGGAAATGTTGAACTTGTGGAAAAGTTGGTCATGCTAAGGAGACATGCTGGTATGGAAACGCTCGTGGAAATGGTGAGCAAGGAGGAAATGGAAATGATAGTGGCAACCGTGGTGGAAATGGTTATGGGAATAGAAATCAGGGAGGAAACAATAATCAGGGAGGTAATGGAAGCCGGAATGGAAATGGGAATCAGGCGGGAAATGGAAATGGACGCGTCCAAGGTTGTTATGGTTACGGTGATGTAGGGCACTTCAAGCGGGATTGCCCAAAGAATAACCAAGCTCGTGGAAAAGTGTTCAACATTGGAGCTAGGGAAGCTCGCCAAGATCCGAACGTAGTCACTGGTACGTTCCCTATTAATCAACATTTTGCATCTGTGCTATTTGATACCGGTGCCGACTATAGCTTCGTATCTCTAGAGTTTAAGAATATACTTGGGTTAATAGCAAGTAAGTTAGATATCCCGTATTCGATAGAACTAGCTAATGGGAAGCTAGTAGAAGCCAATGAAGTAATTAGGGGCTGTGTTATAGAGCTTGGAGAGCGTGAGTTTTCGTTAGATCTTCTGCCAGTTGAATTGGGAAACTTCGACGTCGTAGTTGGGATGGATTGGTTGTCAAGTAATCGAGCTAAGATTGTTTGCCATGAAAAGATTATCCGCATCTCGATGGCGAATGAAGAGGCGATCGTGATTCATGGGGAGAAGCATGATACACCTCTATGGATTATAGTTGTTTGAAGGCATGAAAGTTTTTACGTAAAGGATGTGTTGCCTTCTTAGCTCATGTCGTGGACAAAGAGGCCGAAGAACCGAAGCTTGAAGATATCCCAGTGGTAAGGGAATATCCTGAAGTCTTCCCCGAAGACTTGCCAGGATTACCTCCTCAACGACAAGTCGAATTCCACATTGACTTGGTTCCGGGCGCCGCACTTGTAGCCAAGGCACCTTATCGACTTTCGCCTTCAGAGATGCAAGAGTTGTCAGCGCAACTTCAGGAGTTGTTAGATAAAGGATTTATAAGGCCAAGCTTCTCGCCTTGGGGAGATCCAGTACTGTTCGTCTAGAAGAAGGACGGCAATTTTCGTATGTGCATCGACTACCGGGAGCTGAACAAGTTAACCATCAAGAATCGGTATCCCTTGCCGAGGATTGATGATTTATTCCACCAACTTCAGGGATCAAGTTACTATTCCAAGATCGATCTTCGATCAGGTTATCACCAGCTGCGGATTCAAGAAGAGAGTATACCAAAGACTGCCTTCAGAACTCGTTATGGACATTTCGAGTTTCTAGTGATGCCGTTTGGGTTGACAAATGCACCGGCAGTGTTTATGGATTTGATGAACCGGGTTTGCAAGCCATATCTCGATAAATTCGTGATCATATTTATCGATGATATCTTGATTTATTCGCGGACGAAGGAAGACCATGAGCAACACCTTAGAGCCATCTTAGAGCTGCTAAGGAAGGAGAAGCTCTACACCAAGTTCTCGAAGTGCGAGTTTTGGATACGTGAAGGACAGTTCCTCGGTCACGTGGTAAATGAGAATGGAATTCATGTGGATCCCACCAAGATCGAGGCAATCAAGAATTGGAAAACTCCGAAGACGCCAACCGAGATTCGACAGTTTTTGGGTTTAGCAGGGTATTATCGCAGGTTCATAGAGGATTTCTCCAAGATCTCTCAACCGCTGGCCTCCCTTACTCAAAATGATAAGAAGTACGAATGGGCAGATAAACAAGAAGAAGCATTTCAGCTTCTCAAGAATAAGCTTTGCGATGCACCTATTTTATCCCTACCCGAAGGCTCGACGACTTCGTGGTATATTGTGATGCTTCGCGTCAGGGATTGGGTAGTGTGCTAATGCAACGCCAAAAGGTTATTGCTTATGCTTTGCGCCAATTAAAGGTCCATGAGAAGAACTACACCACGCACGATTTGGAGTTAGGCACAGTGGTATTCGCTTTGAATATTTGGCGACATTATCTGTATGGTACTCGATGTATTATCTTTATGGATCACAAGAGCCTTCAACACATATTCTATCAGAAAGAGCTTAACATGAGACAGCGACATTGGGTTGAGTTGTTAAATGATTATGACTGTGAAATCAAGTATCATCCAGGAAAGGCGAATGTAATAGCAGACGCCTTAAGTCGGAAGGAAAGGATCAAGCCCATCAGGGTTAGGGCCTGAGAGATGATTATTCAGACAGAACTCTCGTTGCGTATATGCGCTGCACAGAAAGAAGCTCTTAAGAAAGAGAACATTAAGAATGAATATCTCCGAGGAATGGAGAAAAAGCTGGTACCCAATGAGGAAGGAACCTTGTATTTCATGGGACGTATTTGGGTTTCGCTTTTTTGGTGGTCTTAGAGAGGTTATTTTTTATGAAGCTCATAAATCGAGGTACTCGATCTATCCAGGATTGGACAAGATGTAGCAAGATTTGAAGGATTATTATTGGTGGCCAAGACTTAAAGGTGATGTTGCTACTAATGTTGGGAAGTGCTTAACTTGTGCCAAGGTGAAGGCCGAGTATCAGAAGCCTTCAGGTCTTCTGCAACAGCCAGAAATACCCATGTGAAAATGGAAGCAGATTTCTATGGACTTCATAACCAAGCTGCCCAGGACTCCCAGAGGTCATGATACGATTTGGGTAATCGTGGACCGATTGACAAAGTCTGCGCACTTCTTGTGTGACAACCGTCAAAAATCCAGGTATCCGTACAATTAATTAACCATGATTAGTGCTTAATGACTGTGCTGAATTACAAATGACTGCTTTCTGACTACTGCATCATATTTATATGTGCATCACATATTGCATAATGTCACATCATATTTACATACAAACCATACTGACATAAATGATGCACAAAACATAGCTAGCACAGTTAGCGGATAACTTAGAAAAATGCTGACGAGGTTCAGTACATAGACAAACAGTGTTTTGAGACCTAGTATGGGCCAGAGACTAAGTACTACACTAGTATAGTGTGTAGGGAAGTAAGGACCACAAAACTGCATTCCTAAGTGATAGTTTAAGGGCCGGAAAGTGCCTAAAACCCATATAAAGTGCTGAATTCAGCATAAGTCAGCAAAAAATCAGCTTTTTAACAAGCTAGTTACATGCAAAAATATGACTAAATGGTCCTGAATGCTTTCCTAAGTGTCGGGAATTAAAAGTGTCACAAAAGGGTACATAAAGAACACTAAACGGTATAGTTTGACACTTTAACGAACCGGTATCTAACCGAACAACCGGACACTACCCGAAACACTAAAATTTTACTAGAAGCATTGTTTTAGTGTTTTCTGAGCTAGTTATGATCCCCGAACACCCTAACACTCTATATAACACCTAATACACATAACATCTAACTAATACACTTAGAATCTAACTAATATCCCTAACTATCCATCACAACCCAACCCTATACCCCCCCCATGGTGGACGGTCACCAAGGTGGCCCCACCCTTGATCTTCCTTTGATTCATTTTGATTTAGTAGAAGATTTGGTCTTGTACTTAAAAAACACATTACACAATGGATAAACTTCTAAGGTGGATTATAAGTAAACTTGGAAGATTAAGATCACATTATCTTTCACACTCAAAAACACACTCACTTTCCTTCCCCCTCTCCCATTCTCGGCCGAAAACTCCCACCACACCACCACCATTGTCAAGCTTTCCTCATACATTCCAAGGTGTACACAAGGTGTTGGAAGCTAAGTTAAGAAGTGTGGAGCTTGTGGATCTTCAAGGACCTCTTTCATTTGCTATTGTCCATCACATTTGTCACCTTCATCTTCTTGTGTTCTTCCCTAGCCCTTGTGCTAGTAATAAGCTTCTTGTCACTTGAATTTACTTCTCATTTAGTTGGTTAAAAGATGAGATGTGATGATAATCATGAGGAACACTAAAGAACATAATCAAGAAACATGAACATAAGCTTGATATATGATGAAATCTTGATGAAACTAAGTTGTTTATGTTATGAATGCTTGTTGATCATTGATTTGTTTGTAAAGATGATGTTGATCATCATAGCATCTTGCTAAATCATGATTAGAAACATAGTTTAGCAAGATGAGAAATGTAAGAAGTTGTAGGATGAAAGATCATCCACCCCTAAATCATGAACTTGAAAAGAATACTTGATTTCTTGAAAACTAATAATCAAAGTGAGTTAATAATCATATTGATCTAAGATTTATGAATGGTTTTCCATAAAGAACCAAGTTCAAAATATGATTTTTTGTAGATCTTGGTTCTTACTTAAACATACACTATTTTTGGTGATAAAACAAGTGTAGAAACACTTGTGAAGCAAGAAGATTTCATAACGAAATGTTTTTGTAAAACATGTTTACAAGTTGTAAACACCAAAATCTTTCAAGAATGA
Organism: Helianthus tuberosus; assembly: GCA_030545235.1. Lineage (NCBI taxonomy): Eukaryota > Viridiplantae > Streptophyta > Magnoliopsida > Asterales > Asteraceae > Helianthus > Helianthus tuberosus. The sequence continues at coordinate 25,897 of JARYGA010040825.1, forward strand.
AACTTTTAAAAAAGTAAACACATTTTAAAGGGTAAGTAAACCTACTAAACACACTACCAAGTTACTACAAGTTTTTATGAAAGTTCAAGTTCATGTTGTTAGGTAAATTACTTGATTTTGGCATTTGGTAAGTGTTGAATGAATTGTTGATTGATTGTGATGATTTTAAAAAGAAAATGATATGCTTTGAAAGCATGGACACCTCCATTTTTAGGGAAACTATGGCAAAATTTTCTAAAAATATAAACACTTAGAAAAATATTTTCAAACAAATATTTACAAGTGTATTTTGATCATGAGTTTTCAATATAAACTTTGCCATAATTTGGAGGTTGGTTTTTATAAATAAAAATGGGTAAATACATATTTAGAATATATATACATTAAAGACATGATGTGTGTGAATATTTGTATACCTTGTCTAATAGTTATATTATTTTAGGGTTAAAGTAATATAACTTAACAAAATACCAAGAATTCACAATCCAAAATATTACCAAAAATCACATGGAATAGATATATAAGTTACACACATAATATTGGCAAACCGAACAAGAATGTAACTTACAAAATATTCCGAAAAATACATTTATAAATATATTTTTGGTAAATAATATTTTGGATACAAGAAATGAAAATATAATTTTTCTAAATATTACCAAGTTATATCATATTTTCGACAAGGAGAAAATATATTATTTTTGGGAAGTAAAAATACATTTCCTTGGAATATTTAGAAGATATATGATTTTTGGGAAAATATATATTTTCTTGAAATACATTATTTTTGGACAAAATAAGTTTATATATATTTTCTAAGTTAGACTTAAAAATATATTATTTTGGAACTACAAATATTTTTGCTGAAAGGAAAAATTATTAATAATTTTTCTAAGTAATAACTCTTAAATATATATATTTTGGGAAAATATATATATAGGTGGACTTTTATTGGCAATAATATTCCGGAAGGTTTAACGCAAAATTAAGTGTAAGAATACTTAACAAATGCAAGCATACGAATATACATGTATGCGATACCCCCATCCTTGGGAAGGAAATACGAAAATAAATACTTGAGAAGTATTATTACAAAAATATTGTTTAACAAATTATTCCAAAATTAAATATAATTTACAGTTAAAATAATTATTATTTTAACAAGTAATTATAACTTGGAATAATATTGAATACATAAAAGAAACGTAACTCGAAAACGTTAAAGACAAGGCACGGCCCGTCCGATTAGACATTAGTACATTGTAGGTAGTCGTGTTTGCTGAAGGGATTTGTGTTACGAGTACTGAAGACGCAAGACAGTGAGTTCATGTCCCCCTTTTCTTTTAATTGTTTTTAGTTTTATAACTTCGGGGGTGAAATACATGTTACAATTGTTTACAAACGTTTTATACATGGTATGGTTAGCTAAGGAGGGTTACTGCTTGATCATGTGAGTGGTGGGTACAACACTTAAGGCCATTAATCCTCGTCGTAGGACCGAGGGACATGAATGATAGATCTATTTGGGTGTAGCGAGCCCACACCCATGAGGACCAGGGTGGCCCATGTGGTGACTATGTCCACATACTAATGCCGTGGCAAAATCCGCTAGGTTTGAGTTTTCCTGCACCATTTCACACATACCATTGGCCTTGCAAACCATTGGTGATCTGTTTTTCCTTATTGCTTCATACCAGGGCTTACATACATACAGACATACTTTAAAGGTTATTCATATACACGAACAATCACATGAACTCGCTCAACTTTTGTTGATGTTTTCAAATTACATGTATTTCAGGGAACTAAGTGGATCTGGCAGGTGTTTGCATGTTTCAAGTTGCGTTATGAATAAAAGATGTCATCCAAAGCCATTAGGGTTTAGGAGATGTATCTTACTCCTGGACGAGATACATGGTTCTAAACTCGGTTTTATCTAAGGTCTTTTGTCGAGTCATAGTGAACTCTTTAAACATGTTGCATGGGTTGTAATTTAAATTTGGTGTCGACGTTTCAGACAATTATGTTGTGTTATTTTCAAACTTAATTTATGGATGAACATCTACTGGTTTTTATCATATAGTGTTGTTATGATTGATTGCTATGGTATTAAGAAAGTCACACCATAATCACGCTTCCGCAAAAGTCAGGGTGTGACAGCTTGGTATCAGAGCTTCGATCCTAGCGAACTAGGATTCTTTCTCGAGTCTAGACTATGATCATTAGGGCTCTCACGAAAATTTTTTACCAAACATGTTTTCATTGCATACACAAAACGCCCAGATACAGGAAACAAACATTTTTACAACCAAAAGACACGAAACACATTTCAAAAATTATGTTTATGATTCAGTCTGAGAGGCTAGGTAGTTCAGTTTGAGAAACTGGGGAGGTTTAGTCTGAGAGGCTAGGTAGTTCAATCTGAGAGGCTGGGTGGGATAGTCTGGGAAGACTAGGATGAATACATGCTTACATTGTTACTACTTACATGCTTATTTGATGATTGTTGATATATGTGCATATATTGTGATTGTTTGTTACAGACACCATGTCCTCATCTGAGAGTGGACTGTCAGATACAGTTGACCCCATGGCCATAGTTTCAGACGATGAGATTGTTCCAGACCCTGAGATTTTCACCTCTGACACTGAGAGTGACGACGACGATGATTTCCAGTCATTTGCTTTACCTGATTTTGGCGATGACATACCACATGCTGATGGTCTACCTGACGAGGATCCATTTTTCATTCCTATTCCTGACCAGGATCTTATCATCCTCGGACATCCCGATGACGAGCATGCCGTGGTCCAGATCCTCGCCCCTTTGCCTCTTGCGGCTTTTCCTCTCGAGGATTTGCCTTTTGATGCCATGTCTGATGATGATGTCGATCTTTTCGTTGAGGGTCCCCCTGAGGATGCCCAGGGTGATGGAGTTCCAGTCGATGATGTCGTTGTTGTTCTGCTTGTTGAGATCCCTATCGTCGAGATTTCATCTAATCATTCTGGTCCTGATTCATTCGAGTCTGTGTCATCTACCACTTTGCACGCACTGGGATTGCAGCGTTACCCCACCGATTCTGATTCTGACACGGCTATGTCTGCCGCACCTGTTCCTCCACAGGACTTTGAGTTTGATGATGAGCCTGAGCATGAGATTGACTTTGTTCCCGACGATCAGCCTTTTGATGCACCCGCTGATCTCGAGCCGATACCCGTTGATCCTGAGCTAGTACCAGCCGACCTTGAGCCTATGCTTGCACCCGAGCCTATACCTGCTCATGATCCTATGCCTGAGCATGACCATATACCTGTTGGCATACCTGTTGTTGCACCACTTTTACCGGACCCTATACCTGTACCCGTTGACCATGCTCCTTTTGCTGACCAGATAGATCCTCGTTACGCATTCACCCACAATGGGTGGATAGAGGATGATGATGATATGCCCCATTTCGTTGAGCCTGTTACTCCCCCACCTGCACCTACACATGCACCTGTTTACGTTACCCCGTTTCACCCTCATGTGTCTGATATACACCGCACTGACTTGCCGATCACATTCTTACAGGATATCCCTCCACCCCATCCAGGGGAAGGTCCGTCCAGTCAGCAGCCTGGCCATGTTCCACCTGTGTCAGCAGCTTTTCCCTTCATGCCACAGTTTACACCTGCTACTCACTACACCTCTGCACCGTCAGGCGAGCCACTCATAGGGTTTCCGCCGAACACTATGCCAGTCTCTGATCCATACCATCCCTTCCACTACACTGGTTACACGAGGGATGAGCTACTCCTGTCTTTGCAGCTTCAGCAGGAGATTTTGTGTCACAGAGTCATGAAGCTAGAGAGGATTCCACGTCCTCCACCTTGTACATGTCAGTCACCTTTCGCGACTCCACATGCTCCTCTACTGCCATACCCAGATTTTGACGTTCATTTTCTTACTATGGAGCAGCAGATTAGTTATCTGTTGCGTTGCGTTCATGCTCTTGAGGAGGAGTTAGCGCATGTGTGAAGTTTGCTTTTCGTTCCTCCACCTCCTCCTCCACCACCATCAGCATAGCCGGTTTTTGGTTTTATGCAGGTAGCATACTTTTGATGAGAGTGTCGCTATTGAGCTCAGCTTGCACAGCCTTTTGAAGACCACTTTTTGATTTTATGACTGTTGTAGATTGATTGACATTTTGGACAGGGGTGATGTGACCCTGTAGTCCCTTTTGATGTATGATACATTTGTAGAACTTGTAAAACTGTTTTTGTGGTCGATATTTTCATTATATGCATTATTGAATTACTTGTTTGTGATTATGACTGAGATGTTATTTGCTTACTTACGTTGATAAATGCTATTACGTATGCATGTCATGTACTTACTATACTTATTATGACCTGACCGATGAAATCTTTTTTTAG
>JARYGA010040827.1:0-21782 GCA_030545235.1 Helianthus tuberosus
TAGGTGAGGGGGGGGGGGGGGTCTTAGGCTAGGTTGTAACTTAATAGTTAGATTATGGTTAGATTTCAAGTGTTTAGTTAGGTTATTTAGTTACTAGATGTTATGTAGTGTGTTATGATGTTCGGGGACCATAACTAGCTTGATAATGTTAAAACAATGCTTCTAGCGAAAATTTGGTGTTTCGGGTAATGTCCGGTTGTTCGGTTGGTTACCGGTTCGTTAAGGTGCTAAACTATGCAGTTTAGTGTGCTTTATGTTCCCTTTTGTAACAGTTTTGGTTCCCGATACTTAGGAAAGTATTATGGACCATTTAACCATGTTTCTGCATGATATTAGAGTGTTTAAATGCTGAATTTTGCTGATTTCTACAGAATTCTGCAGTTTGTGTGAGTTTTAGGCCCTTTCCGGCACTTGAACTATCTCTAGGAAGGCAGTTTTGTGATCCTTACTTTCCTACACACTATACTAGTGTAATACTTGGTTTCTGGCTCATTCTGTATCTCAATACCATGTCTGTCTATGTACTGAACTCCGTCAGCATTTTTCTAATTTGTCTGATAACTGTGCTAACTGTGTTTCGTTCATCATTTGGATCAATAAAGTTTGCATGCAATAATGGTATGTCATTTGCAATATATGATGCACATGTGTGTATGATAACAATAATCAGAACGCAATTCAAGTCATCAATTGTAAATCAGCACAGTCATTAAGCATTAATCATTGTCTAATAATTGTACGGATGCATGCAAATTTAGCAATTGTCACATTCTCCCCCTGTTAAGAAAATTTCGTCCTCGAAATTTAAACTACATTAACTCCTTAGGGTTACGTTATGCGTGTATGGGTATGAATAATACCAAAGTGATTAACCACGAAACCGAAACAAGACTTATTCGAATCAGGTGAATCCAGGGACATATTACAACAATAGGAATCCAGCGGTTAAAAGGTATGTGTTTCAGAGTTTAATGTCAAAGGATACGAGGCGTATAGATGTATAATCTAGTGTAACTTAGTTAACAGGGGTTCAACAAAAGAGGAGTTTCGACCGATAGAATTCCAAACGATCGTTCACATTATGCAAATAAGTTCTAGAAACAATAACATCCGCTAGATGAACTCAGAATCAGCAAGCCCAAATGTAATAGAGACATGAAAATAATCCGTCAACTTTCGAACAAATAAATGAATAAAATTAGTGTGTTGACATTATTGAATTGCGAGAATACACGAAATGAAATACAACTGAATCTGGTGTATCATTGTCTTAATACATAGTTGCATTAAGAGTGTTTAAATGACGAGTCAAAAGTAAAATACACGTAGTTTTGTATGAAATGGTGAACCATGGTTAGCACAAGCTACAAGTTTATACCGATACCACAAGGTGTCGTAGTGAACAACATAATTCAATAATAGCGGTGACCAAACAAGCTCACCGTGTTTGAAATCAAATGAAAGCGCACTGAAACCAATCTGAAGATTTGATTTAAGCAATGTCATAGGGTTTTCAATTGAATATGGAACATGAAAGAATTACTGTTTTCGGTCGAGGATAACAAAGCAATAAATACTACAAGGCATTCGATCGGTAATGAAAGAACCGTTAAGGGGTACACTGTAATATAAAAATAAATTTATGTACCATTGTCTTAACACACGATTGTGTTAAAACTACTTTAATCATGATAAATCAGAACGAATTTAAAGCAAGCCAATGAATAAATAATTAAATCCATGCATGAGATACGTAAACGAGATTAGCGCAGGCTTCAAATTAACGAGACACCACCACAAGGTATTGGAACCAACAGACGACTTAATGGAGTCGTAAACCAAACAAGTCTACTACGACTCGGGATAAAGGAAATATTTGCAAAGATGAATTTGAATATGATGCTCTCAATAAATCATATGGTATCTTGAATTGAATATGCGAAGTGGACAAGTTCAAGCAATTGAACTTGGTTTCAGCGCAATTTGACAATAAATACAAAGATGAACCATGTATGTAACTCGAAGGAAAAGAAATCTCAAGAAGGTTTTGTTGACTTAATAAGGGGTCGATACTTACAATAATGCATATTATCCGAGACAAAAGACAGTAACTGGATACAGCGAAATGATATTTGTAACTTTGATGAAAACGATCATTAGAAGGGAAGCCACATGCGTAACAAACGATTGCATGTGTATCATATGAAATGATCAAGTACTGAGGCAAATGAGTGTTTGCTCTAGTGAAGAAAATTGTCGTGATGCAACTACCATTAAAAGGAGTAGAGATGCAAAAATCTACTCGCTAGAAGCAAAAGTGGAAATTTCAATATAAGAATTTCGAGTACTTCACCTGTTCGGTTAACTAAAATAGCATGCATGACAGAATAATGGTGTTTGCTCAAGTTAATGGACGTGGTTCCTAAGTGATAACCTTTATGAGTTTTGACATAAGTTCCCGAAGGTTCTAAGTGCATGTCTCCTAGATCCTCCAAGTTTTGTATTTTGTGCATAACTGTTTTGTGTGCCGTGCAGAAAACACAATATTAGTGTATGTTTAGAATAAATTGTTGACTCACTGTTCTTCGGTATACTTTCTTCTTGAATCCGCAGCTGGCGATAACCTGATCAAGATCGGTCTTGGAGTAATAACTTGATCCTTGAAGTTGGTCGAACAAATCATCAATCCTCGGCAAAGGATACCGATTCTTGATGGTTAGCTTGTTTAGTTCCCGGTAGTCAATGCACATACGAAAACTACCGTCCTTCTTCTTGACAAACAGCACTGGAGCTCCCCAAGGCTAGAAGTTCGGCCTTATAAGTCCTTTGTCCAGTAGCTCCTGAAGCTGCGTTGACAACTGTTGCATCTCTGAAGGCGCAAGTCGATTAAGGTGCCTTTGCTACAAGCGCGGCGCCTGGAACCAAGTCAATATGGAATTCGACTTGTCGTTAGGGCGGTAATCCTGGCAAGTCTTCGGGGAAGACATCAGGATATTCCCTTACCACATGGATATCTTTGAGCTTCGGTTCTTCGGCTTCTTTGTCCACGACATAAGCTAAGAAGGCAACACATCCATCACACAACAACTTTCGTGCCTTCAAACAGCTAATAATCCGTAGAGGCGTATCCTGCTTCTCCCCATGAATCACGATCGTCTCTTCATTCTCCATCAGGATGCGGATAATCTTCTCATGGCATACAATCTCCGCTTGATTACTCAACAACCAATCCATCCCAATTATGACGTCGAAGCTTCCCAACTCAACTGGCAGAAGATCTAACAAAAACTCACGCTCTCCAAGCTCTATAACACAGCTTCTAATCACTTCATTAGCTTCTACTAGCTTCCCATTAGCTAGTTCTATCGAGTACGAGATGTCTAACTTACTTGCTGCTAAACCAAGTATATTCTTAAACTCTAGGGATACGAAGATATAGCCGGCATCGGTATCAAATAGCACAGATGCAAAGCGTTGATTAATAGGGAACGTACCAGTAACCATGTCGGGATCCTGGCGTGCTTTACGAGCTTCGATTGTGAAGACCCTTCCACGCTTGGTTCTTCCCAGGGCAATCTTTCCTAAGGTGCCCCACGTCCCCACATTTGAAGCAACCTGGAAATCTACCATTATCGTTTCCGTCTAGGTTGCCGTCATCAATTCCTCCTTGTCTGGGATACTTCGCCCAACAGGCATCCTTGCTGTGTCCTTCCTTTCCGCACCTATCGCACTTAGGCCTCAGACATCGACCTTCATGGTGAAACTTACACTCATCACATCCTGGCTTAGTCCCCAAGTAAAGCTTACCACCGGCCTGATTGTTTTTAGGGCAATACTTCCTGAAATGCCCTATGTCACCACAGTCAAAACAACCTTGACCACAACCTTGATCATCACCATTTCCGCCTTGATAATTGTTGTTGTAGTTGTTTCCTCTGCGATTTCTGCTACCATCTTGACCTTCATTTCCATGTCCAGCTTCGTACCAACACGTCTCCTTGGCATGCCCCACTTTGCCATAGACATCACTTTTTCCATACCTGCATAGCCCAGCATGATGAAGTAGGCAGTTGTCGCACTTAGGCAGGTTACCCATGTACTATTTTCCCTTTTTGGTATTGTTGTTCTTATTCGCCCGAGTACCCTTCTGGAAATTAGTGAGCTTCCTTTTGTTCTTCCCGGATGACTTCGCACGAGTCTCCTTTTTCTCGTCAGGAGTTGAAAATTTTTCCAATCTAATTGCTTCTTTAGTGAGCGCCACACTTAAGTCAATTGCATCGATGGTTGTTGGAGGCGTTGATGCCGTCGTCAAGCTCAGAATCTGAGGCGCCAATCCCCAGACGAATCTTTCTATCCTCTTAAATTCTGATTCCACCAGGTATGGAACAACTCGCGACAAATCGTGAAGTCTCTGCACATATTCCACCACCTTTGGACCTTCCATCTTCAGGTTCCAGAATTCAATTTCCAACTTCTGGATTTTCGCCTGAGAACAATACTTCCTACGCATCAATTCTTTCAGCTCATTCCATGTTAAAGCATACGCAGCAGCCTCGCCCAATGTCTGAACCTGAAGGTTCCACCATGACAGAGCCTCATCTAGAAACAGTCTAGAAATGTACATGACTTATTGCTCTGGAGTACATTTGCTCATTCGCAATACAAAATCCGTATTCTCGACCCATCTCGCAAAAGCTACGGCATCTCCAGCACCGTCGAAGTTCAGAAGCTTGCAGTCCAAAAACTGCTTGTAGGTACAGCCTGCAACCCAGCAGCATTATTCACAGAAAGCATTAACAAAGCACACTTGGAAATATCCAAACGTATTGTAATGTGTCTTAGGTGACTTAGACATTACCGTTAGGTGGGTTATTCCCTGAGGTACCTCCGTTGTGTCTGTAGCGAAGAACCTCGTGTTGTGCAATGGCCTGTGTGATGCGCGCTTGTAATTCTGCCTCGGTCATGGGCAGCTGAATGTTCCTTCGAGGAGGCATCTTATAAGAAGAAGATCGGATAGGTCAGGTCTTATTTGTTAAGTAAATAAATAGTTGTCTAGAGGTTGTATGTACATATATATAAATAATCATCATATCAAAAAATCATGCAACGACACAACCATAGCATAAATTTGTAATCCTATCAATGTGTTTAGTGAGAACATGACGATTGAGCTTTCATTAATTACCAACCACAGTTACATTGTTTACAAAGGGTATCACATCAAAAGGGGAAACAGGGTCACACTACCCTCGTCCAATAAGTCTGTCACTACACAATGTCATATAATCAAAAGGTGGTCTTCAAAAAGTCTTCACTACCTCTGCTCAAAATTAATGCTCTCACTGCAAGTAATGTAAAACCAAAAACCTACTGTACTGATGGCGGGGGAGGAGGAGGGAGGAAAATCAAACTGAGAACATGTGCGAGCTCCTCCTCAAGTTTGCACACATGACGAAGCAAGTAACTGACCTGCTGCTCGACGGTGGGGAATCGAGCGTTAAACTCTGGAAAAGGAGTAAGAGGAGCAAGTGGATGGGCAAAAGGAGACGGTGATGAATGAGGGGGAACGAAAGCAGGCTGACAAAGACACGGTAGGGGACGCGGAGTTAGCTCAAGCTCCAAAACTCTGCGACTCATAACCTCAAGTCGAAGCTGAAGCGAATAAAGCAACTCATCCTGTGTATAACCAACAAAATGAGAGGGATGGTAGGGATCTGCAATCGGCATAGAATACGGTAGGAACCATCAGAATGGCTCATCAAGTGGTGAAGAAGTGAAGGGAGCAAACGATACAGCCTGAGGGATCTGTGGAAAAGCTGCTGAAACAAAAGGATCATCACGCGGGTGCTGGCCTGAAGTACCTTCCCCTGGACGGGGTGCGGGTATGTCCTGACGGAAAACGATAGGCAAATCAGTGCGATGGACATCGGACTCCACAGGAGGAAAAGGAGCAACATCAGCGGGTACGGGTGCAGGAACAAATGGCTCAACAACAGGAGGGTCACCAGGTGCAGGAACTAGGTCAGGTATAAGGGGTGCAATGTCTGGTAAACCAAAAGGTATAGGGTCAGGGTCAGGTATCGGCTCAGGATCAGCAGGTGCAATATCAGGCTAATCAACAGGATCAAGATCTAGCTCAGGGTCAAGCTCGGGGTCGTGTGGAGGAGATGGTGCAGCAGACATAGCAGTATCATCATCAGAATCAGTGGCATAGCGCTGTAATACGACCGCCCGTAAAGTCGAAGACGTCACAAACTCAAAGGAATCTGAAACGGAGTGTATGCTAGAATCAGAGGATAACTCAACAACAGGAATCTCAGGAGGTGGGACAGCAATCACATCCTCGTCTATCTCTCCATTACCCTGGGCGTCAACAGGAGGACCATCAACAAACAAATCAACGTCATCATCAAACAGATCGTCAAAAGGCCAAACCTCATGAGGGATGACCATGAGAGGAACAGGAGCGAGGATCGGTGCCACAACATGCTCACCATCGGGATGCCCGATGATAAGATGATCATGGACTGGAATGGGAACAACAAAAGGATCCTCGTCTGGAATACCATCAGCAAGGGGTAAGTCATCTCCAAAGTCAGGCAACGTGAATAGCTGAAAGTCATCCTCGTCGTCTGATAGCATGTCTGGGTCGCTCTCAGTAGCTGATGTAAAGATCTTAGGCTCAGGTGCGATCTCGTCATCGGAGACAATAGCCATAGGATCATCAGCGTCGGACAATCCGCTCTCGGATGAAGACGTACATAATGCCTGTAACATAACAATCATAACATATGCACATATATCAACCACTATTACTTAGTATGCAATAAAAAACAATGTATCATGAAAGCATGTATCCTCGTAATTCCTCATGAAATCCTTCTATCCTTCCTAGTCTATCCCAGACTAAACCACAAATGTGACCTTGCATTGTGTTTCGTGTCTTTCCTTTTGTAAAACGTTTGTTCCATGGATCTGGGCGTTTTGTGTATGCAATGAAAAACACGTTGTAAAAATATTTTTGTAAGAGCCCTAATGATTGTAGTCTAGACTCGAGAAAGAATCCTAGTTCGCTACAACTTGACTCTGATACCAAACGGTCACACCCTAACTTTTGCGGAAGCGTGATTATGTGTGACTTGCTTAATATCATTGCATTCAACCATAACAAACAACTATATGATAAAACCAAGATGTTCATCCATAGATAGTTTTAAAAAAAACATTACAACAACGTCGTCTAAAAATTCAAACACAGACTTCATGTTCAAAATACAATACCGACAAGTTTTAAGTTCCATAAGGACTTCACAGAAGATACTAATGAAAACGAGGCTTTGAAATATGTATCCTATCCAGGATAGGATACACACTCCAGCCCATTCGACACCGGATGACATCTTTTATTCTAAACAACACTTGAAAACTTCAACGCCCGCCAGATCCATACTTAGTTTCCTGAAATACATGTAGTATGAAAACATCAACAAAAGTTGAGCGAGTTCATGTGTTTAGTGTGTGAGCTCGAATAAACTTTGTAATCATTATAAGTAAGTATGTATTTGTAAACCCTGGTATGAAAGCAAACAAGGAAAACAGATCATTAATGGTTTGCAAGGCCATTAATATGTGTGACGTGATGCAGAAAGGCTCAATCCTAGCAGATTTTGCACCGGGCTTCAGTTTGAAAACATAGTCACCTCATGGGCCAAACCCCGTTCCACATGGGTGTGGGCTCGCTACACCCAAATAGATCTATCACTCATATCCCTCGGTCCTACAACGAGGATTAATGGTCTTAAGCGTTGTGCCCACCACTCACATGATCTAGCAGTACCTTTCCTTAGCTAACCATACCATGTGTAAACGTTTGTAAACAATTCATAACATGTACTTCACCCCCGAAGTTATAAAACCGAAAACAGTTAAAAGAAAAGGGGGACATAAACTCACTGTTTTGCGTTCTTCAAATCAACCCAACGTAACTCACAGCTGTTACTTGTTCACACGGCTTCCTACAAACGTACTACAGTCTATTAGACGAGCGAGTCATGCCTTGACTTAGTCTTATTTAGTGCCATTGAGTTACGTTTCATTGTGTCCTTAATATTATTCCAAGTTATATAATTATTTGTTAAAATAATAAATATTTTAACTTAAATTATATTTATTTCATTTTGGAATAATTGTTAAAATAATATATTTTAATCTTGACACACTTATGTATTTGTACACGTATAACTTCCCAAGGATGGGAGTATGCATATTTGTATTCGTATTCTTATCCTTGTATATTTTTTCCAAGTATCGGTGGCGTATTCCGGTGTATTTATACGTACGAGAATACGTATCCTTATTGTGTTTATTAAGTATCGCGTACTTAATTTTTGTATTAACTTTTCCGGAATAATATTTCAAATAAAAATACATCAATATATATATATATATATATTCCCAATATATATAATTTTAAGAAATATTACATAGAAAAATTACTTATAATTTTTCCTTGGCAAAATTATTTGCATTTTCATATACGTCTCAAAAATGATATATTTTCAAGTCTAACTTAGAAAATATATATAAACTTATTTTTCACCCAAAAATAATGTATTTCATGTTTATTCAAGAAAATATATATTTTCTCCCAAAAATAATATATCTTCTAATAATTTCAAGAAAAATATATATGTTTTCTTTTCCAAAAGTAATATATTTTCTCCTTGACAAAAATATGACATATTTTTGTAGTAATTATGAAAATCACATTTTCATTCTCTTGGTGTCCAAAATACCAATTACCAAAATATACTTGTGAATTAATTTTCCGGAATATTTTATAAGTTATATTCCTTGTTCGGTTTGTCCAATATTTTGGGTATAATTTACATATTCATTATCTTGGAATTTTTGGTAACATCTTAGATTATAATTTCTTGGTATTTTATGAGTTATATTATTCCAAGTCCTAAAATAATATAACTAATACACATAGTGTACAAATAATCACACACATGTGACATCTAAATATATATTTTCTAAATACATATTTAGTCACTTTTATTTACAAAAACCAACCTCCAATACTTATAGTTTTTGTAACAAAAATTATGGCAAACTTTATATAAAAATTCATGGTTTAAAATATAGTTGTAAATATCTGTTTAAAAATATTTTTCTAAGTGTTAAATTTCTAGAAAAATTTTGCCATAGTTTCCCCTTAAAAATGGAGGTTTCCATGCTTTCAAAGCATATCATTTTATTTTGTAAATCACCACAATCAACAATAAATCAACCAATACTTATCAATTTGCCAAAATCATACATAAATTACTACTTCATGAACTTGAAAGTATACAAAAATTTGTAGTAACTTACTAGTGTGTTTAGTGGGCTTAGTTACCCTTTAAAGTGTGGTTGTTTATTTAAAAACTTCATTTTTGAAGAAATTAGTTCTTTACAACTTGTAAATCATTTTTCTAAAAATGTTTCTTCTTGAGTTTTTCTTGTTAAGTATATGTTTCTACACTTGTTTAACCACTAAAAATATGGTTAATTTCTTTAAGAACCAAGCTTAGGTAAACCTTGTATTTTTAACTTGGTTTCTTGAAAATCATTCTTGAAATCATAGATCTACAAGACTTTACACTCACTTTGATCATCACTATACAAGAAAAACATTTTACACTTCAAGTTCATGATTTACATATGGATGATTACTTTGATCTTAACATAATCATCCTCTCATCTTGCTAGATTATTAATCACTATCTACCAAGATCACATGATGTTTAACATCATAATCATGAGCAATCAACAATCAAATAGCATAACAACACTTAAACATTATGTATTCTTATGATTTTAGTCTTATGTTATAGTTTCATGTTCAAGATTCGTAGTGTTCTTCATGATTAACAACTTGTATCATTCTTTAACCACTTTAACAAGATGTAAAATGAAGTGTAGAGTGTTCTTACTACTAGCTCAAGGCTAGGGATGATCACTAGATGAAAATGAAGTGGATAAAAGCTTGTGTGAGAGGTCCTTTAGCTTCCAAGAGTTCCAAGCTTCCTTATACACCTTCTAGCATCCTTGTATATGAGTGGATTGTGTGAGAAATGAAAGATGATGATGGATGTGTGGTGGGGTGTGTTCGGCCGTAAGCAAGAGGAAGGGAAGAAGAGAGCTCCAAGTGTTGTGGTGTTGATGAAATGAAATGGTTATGATCTTTGGTTATTCTTATAACACACCAATCTCACATTTTCCATTGGTTTTTATGTCTTTAAAGGTTATAACAAGATCCAATAAACAATCCAAATAAAATCTATGGTGGGCCACCCTTGTTGGGGCCGTAGGTGAGGGGGGGGGGGTCTTAGGCTAGGTTGTAACTAAATAGTTAGATTATGGTTAGATTTCAAGTGTTTAGTTAGGTTATTTAGTTACTAGATGTTATGTAGTGTGTTATGATGTTCGGGGACCATAACTAGCTTGATAATGTTAAAACAATGTTTCTAGCGAAAATTTGGTGTTTCGGGTAATGTCCGGTTGTTCGGTTGGTTACCGGTTCGTTAAGGTGCTAAACTATGCAGTTTAGTGTGCTTTATGTTCCCTTTTGTAACAGTTTTGGTTCCCGATACTTAGGAAAGTATTATGGACCATTTAACCATGTTTCTGCATGATATTAGAGTGTTTAAATGCTGAATTTTGCTTATTTCTGCAGAATTTTGCAGTTTGTGTGAGTTTTAGGCACTTTTCGGCACTTAAACTATCTCTAGCATGGCAGTTTTGTGATCCTTACTTTCCTACACACTATACTAGTGTAATACTTGGTTTCTGGCTCATTCTGTATCTCAATACCATGTCTGTCTATGTACTGAACTCCGTCAGCATTTTTTTGATTTGTCTGATAACTGTGCTAACTGTGTTTCGTTCATCATTTGGATCAATAAAGTTTGCATGCAATAATGGTATGTCATTTGCAATATATGATGCACATGTGTGTATGATAACAATAATCAGAAAGCAATTCAAGTCATCAATTGTAAATCAGCACAGTCATTAAACATTAATCATTGTCTAATAATTGTACGGATGCATGCAAATTTAGCAATTGTCACATTCTCGTTCGGGTTGCTGTGTATCTTTCGACATTCGGGGCTGGCTTGTGAGTCGGATACGAACGGGGTGGTGGAGAAAAGGTATAGAGAGAGAGGGAGTTGCAGAGGTTGGGCGGCATGATGAGGTGGTGGGTGGCGGCGGGATGAGGTAGTGGTGGTGGCAAGATGTGATGGTTATGGTTTTAGGGTTAGGAAATTGGGGAAGATGATGTTTAAATGCATTTTTTTTTGTTTTATTTATTAAACATTTAAATAAAAGTATGAATTGACCATAATACCCTTAAGTGAATAAACTTAACAAAAACATTTAATCAAGTTAGTGCTAAAGGACGTACAGTGTAACGAGTTTTGCAAATAAAGGACTGTGACTGTAATTATTGAAGTTAAAGGCTATCCGTTGAAATCTGGTACAAACATAAAGGACGAAAAGTGTAATTTACCCCTTTTTAAAGAAAGATTTTAGGATTAACGTAAATTAATGATTTTAAGATTTTAGGATTAACTTTTTTATATAACTATAAAACCAAAGGAATTAGGCTGGAAAATAGAAGTATACATGGCCTCAATGATTGACATATGTCCCTTATTTGGTTTCTTTTATTATATGTATAGATAAAAGGATATTCAAAACTCTACTTGTTTTACATAGAGAAAAATGTCCAGATAGTTCATGTGGTTTGCTCAGTTTTCACCTATAGTCCCTACACTTCTAAAATTACAGCTATAGTCCCCAACTTTTGCACATTCGTTTTCAGATAGTCCCTGAAGCCGATGGAGGTTAGTTTTTGGTGTTAAGTGGATTATGTAATTGGTCACAGTTGAATGGCGTCGTGATGATATTGATGATGATGATGATGAAGGAGTTCGGTGGGTCACAATTGAAGGTTTCATTGATTTTGATTGTTTTCCCTTTTTTAAACCTGAAATCTCAAATGGTATTTGAGTGTATGGTGGGGATTAGAAGGAAGATACATGAGAATCCTCACCTGGGTTATCAAGAATTTGAAACCAGTAAGATTATTAGAGAAGATTTGGATAATTTTGGGGATTTCTCACAAACCGAGATGGGCTTGATCTTATGTGTAACCACTAAAGATTTGAGCATATGTTTATGTTTCTTGATCTGGGTGTTCATAATTCTCAACTTTTGTTTTTAAAGTTTGGCTCTTGATGAAGATTTGAGCTTCTGATCTTGTTTCTTGATCTGGGTGTTCTCAATTTTGACCATTTGTTTGGTTAAAAAAATGTTGAATTCAGAGTTACATCAGAGTTTAAAACTGAATTCGATCGATTAATAATTAACGGAGGTGGTGGCCTGAGTTTTTGAGACGGTGCTTGACGGAGAAGAAGGTGGTGTGCGACCAGGGTGCGGGGGTTAGGGTGATGAAGATGACATAGGTTGGTGGGTCTCATATGTTTGTCTTAAGATGAGTAAGGGTATCTAGGTCATTTCACACCTACTTAACATCAAAAACTAACCTTCATCCGCTTCAAGGACTATCCGAGAACGAATGTGCAAAAATTGGGGACTATAGCTATAATTTTAGAAGTGTATGGACTATAGATGAAAACGGAGCAAACCGCAGGGACTATCTGGGCATTTTTCTCTTTTATATACTTGTTTTATAACATCACCATAAAATTTTATAAAATATATTTTTTCCTGTACAGAAAATTGCGTCTTAAAACTTTTTTATTTTCTTTTCATTAGGCTTTTCTGAATATTAGATCTAGGTTCGAATATTGTTTTCGTCGTCTTGCATGCAGAGTCGGCAGTGGCGGAGCCACACTTTGAACAACAGTGTCATCCGACACCATTGAATTTTGTGTAGCAAATACAACGTATAATAGGAAAAATTCGAGCGAAACCATTGTTTTTTACGAGCGACACCATTGTGTTTTTACAAACGACACCATTGTTTTGTTTTCTTCTAAAACAATTACATAATAAACAAATTTATATTTCAAAAATTAAGCCCAGTTACTTGAATTTAATTAGTATACTTTAAATCATTAAATGTCCATGCTTAATTTTTATTTTTCTAATCCAGTAAGCATTATAGCCTCATGTCTAATTGGTTTTGTTTTAATTATTTAACTTAACAAGATGTTTGATTATCATTTGAATGATGCATGCACTTGTTTGTTATAATGAAAAAGAAGTTTTTTTTTAAGTTGTCATTGAAAACATTATGAATCATTTTCAAAACATGAAAATGCGTACAGAGCAACTATTAAATGCATTTTATTATATATTTCAAATGACTTTGGAATTTTATTATATGTTTTAATTCAATGACGTTGTACTTTTAGTGTGATATTTGCTTTTATTATGTGATTTGACCCGACTAGATCCGAACCGATCCAAAAAAGTTCGACTCCGGGTTATTATAAACCGGGTAATCCATAAAAAATGACACCATAAGAAAAAATTTTTAGCTCCGCCACTGAGAGTCGGGTCAATCATTTTTGTGGCCCAAAGCAAAGCATATATCCGGGGCCCTTTTGTGGATGGATACTGGAAAATTTTGGGTGATGTCGGACGGGTCGGGTAAAAAAACGATATTTATCCTAGTAAAAAGTTACTTGTTTTTTTACACAAATTATCATAATCAGTTTATGATAATTTGTTGCAGTTAGAGTAACGATCATAATCAGTTTATGATAATTTGTTTCAGTTAGAGTAACGATCATAATCAGTTTATACAAACACTAAAATACGGATTTTTGGGACTTCTAAAAAAAATGAAGGAACTAGAATAAAAAGAACAAGATTTAAGCATAATATGTGTACCTTTTCACAAGAAAAATCAACACTACATTTGCTTCCAACCTCAAACATACTTCCAGCCGTGAGTGATGAGTTGAACTTTCTCATGAATGTGCAATCTGAGAAATTAAGGCAAAAGTATTACATTAAACTCTAGATAAAAGAAAAAAAAACGATAAGAAAAGAGAGGTACCTCCAAAGCCCAACTTAGTGTGACCACATTTTAAGCCCAAAACAGAAATACCCCTATATAAAAAAAATAGTTGGAGGTCCTATAAAGTTGGGGCCTAAAGTCATAGCTTTACTTCGCTGGCCCATGGGCAGGCCCTACTTGCATGTTTTAGTCACAGACGGTGGTAGAAAAAAAAAAAAAAAAAACTCACGAACATCTTCAAGAACATCTTGAAAAACATGCACTTAAATATTGAATAATACCAATTCATATAAAACTAGGATTTTGCCCGTCGTGCGTTATGGCGGCATGCGACGGGTGAAAACATATAGTAAGACAAAACACGATTCGTAAAACGCAGTGTCTAAAAGGCAATTACAAAAAAAAGTGTAAATCACAAAGGTAGACACAAAATGTACAACACAATGACATTTCGAAAAACACAATGCATTGGCATTTGCAAAAGTATGAGTTGTAGTCTAGAGGTTTAAATTGCAAATTTTTTAAACTTTGGCGGGTGTAAAAACGGAGTAATAGTGCAAGGGGTAAAAAAACAAAGTCTAAAAAAGACAAAGTGTAAAAGTATAGGGGTGGTGGCGGAACATGTAAAAGATGAGGGGGTGTTGGTGGAAACGTATGAGAAGAGGGTTGGTGGCATAACTGTGTAAGAGCTAAGGGGGTGATGGTGGAAAACCAAAGTAGAGGGTTGGTGCAGGCAAAGTTTGAAAGATGAGGTTGTGGTTTGGGAAATCCAAAGTAGAAGGTTTAGGGACTAAATTTGTCATTTTATGAAACTTTGAAGATACCAAAGTCAACGGCTAAAATTGCAACATCGTGAAAGTACGGGGGCAGGGAGGCAAAGCCGGTGGAAAACCCGTGCCCGTTGCGGCGCAAGTACATTGCAAACATCGAATAGATTAGTCGAAGCGTTATGTAATGCGTTAAACATATGAAAACGCACATTTTGACGTATCCAATTTAACTCAATAGTATTGTAGCTGGATAAAAAATGTAAAGTGTATCGTATTTATATGTGACCCGACTCATACATAGGATACGTACAAAAAAGCATAAAATGTGTATCAAGGGAAAACTAACACATGTAATCAAAAGTGATATTTGTATCAACGGAAAAAATTATACCCTTAGCGTGTTGCGGTAGGGTCGAAACGTAGAATTGGAAACGTACATAAAACAATCAAAAAACAAAATATATTTGACCTGACTTGTTCCCCAAAAAAGTTTACATCGAAACTTATACCAACTCGAATTTATACAGACACATAAATTTTAATATTCATAATACAACCCGCGGGCGATGCGTCGTAGGCACGTCGCAAACAGATTAGTCCAAGCGCTATGTCATGCGCAAACCATATGAAAGCGCATGCCTTACGTATTCAGTTCAACTCAATGTATGGTTGAATCCAAACGTTTAGTTTTTTAAAAAAGAAATCAGCGAACGAAAATAATTAAAGAAAGCAATAAGCTAAAAATGTATATTATATATGGTACAACGATAAAGTTGAAACATTATAAACTTTTGAGATTAAACCTCAATGGTCTAATATTGCAATGTAATTGAAGTTTAACTTGGAAAAGGAAATTGACTCAAAACACAATTTAACAAAACTAAAAGCAAAGGGACAAAATGTATTTTACTCAAAGTATGGGTGAAAAATTGAAGTTTAACTTGGAAATGAAAGAGACTCAAAACGCAATTAACAAAACTAAAAGCAAGGGGCCAAAATGTATTTTACTCAAAGTATGAGTGAAAAGAGGAAATGTCGAAATGGATTCAAAATGCAATTTAACAAAACCAAAAGCAAGGGGCCAAAATATAGCTTACTCAAATTAGGGGTAGAAAAGGAAATATCAAATGCATGTCGATGGCCTATGCCACCACTTTCTGTTTTAAGTAAGTTTGTAATAACTAATAGCGAGACGAAAATACACAACTAGAGAACATAAATATAAAATCATAACACTAAAAGTTTATAGAAAAAACGGTTTTTCCTGTAAACTCATATACTTATATTAAATTAGTTCTATGTTGCAAGTAAATGAGAAGAATATTGATCGTGTGATTAGTGTTTCAAGTTGAAAAAGTAAATAAATCTCAAGTGTCGATCTCTAAGTGAGCAACTAAAAGTTAAGCATCGAATGAGAATATATTCATCAAGAAGATGAGAATAAATTCCAAAAGGCGGGAAACAATGCTTCAAGCTCAAGCAAGCAATCTACACCAGTTTAAACTAATAAAGAACCAACTTGTTTCATTTGTTTGTTTGATAAAACAAACATAGTATTAATGGTATATTTTTATATTAATGAACTAAAAGTTAAAACTTAGCTTTATTTTTATCTTTTCTTTTTGATGCACATGCTATTGTGTTGTTGAATACCGCGTAGATCTATTGTTGTATATAAAATTAATAAACATGTTTTTTTCGAACATCAAACTAATAAACATGTATGTCATCACTAATATTAACAAACATTTTTAAAATTAGTAGACATTTGTATTTTAGTAGCACAAATCTATGCTATCACTATTTTTATTGACAATATAAATATATGAAAAATCATATAATGTTATTATAACAGATATTCGTGAAGAAGAAGGACGGTTCAATGCGTCTGTGCAATGATTACCATGAGCTAAACAAGGTAACGATCAAGAATCGTTATCCCTTGCCCAGGATCGACGATCTGTTGGACACATATATAATTTCTCATAAACAGGTATCAATCTGATTAATTACATTAACAATAAATGATCGATCACAATTATATTAACGACATAAATATATGAAAATAATACAGAGTAAAGTTCCCGTACAAATAACTTTAACGTACTAAACGTACGAATAGCATGAAAAAGCAAAAAAACGCGGTGGCATTTTCGTAATTATTTGCTTGTAGGGTAATTATCAAAATTACTCTATAAATGATCCTGTAGAGTAATTTTGATCTTGTAGAGTAATTTTGTAAAAAGTTCTTGTAGAGTAATTTGGATCTTGTAGAGTAATTTTGTAAAATGTTCTTATAGAGTAATTTTAATCAAAAAACTATACCTCATAAAAAAAAAACTCCTAAAAAACCTAACCCTTCCCCCGCCCCCCCCCCCCCCCCCTCCCCCCACCCAAACTAAATGCTAAAAACTAGACCATAAAGCTAAACCCCATAACTAAATGCTAAAAAAAATTTACAAAACTACTCTATAAGATCAAAATTACTCTACATGATCATTTTACAAAATTACTCTACAAGATCAAAATTACTATACAAGATCATTTGTAGAGTAATTTTGAATTGTATTTTGTTTGATAAACTTGCAAAGTAATTTTGATTCACTTGCAAAGTAATTTTGATCCAGAGTAATTTTGATACACTTGTAGAGTAATTTTGATAATTACCCAACAAGATCAAAATTACACTACAACAAGAACATTTTACAAAATTACTCTACAAAGATCAAAATTATTCTACAGGATCATTTTTAGAGTAATTTTGATAATTACTAATAATTACGAAAATGGCATCGTGTTTTTTCAGCAAAACCTTTAGTTCGTACGTTTTGTACGTTAAAGATATTTATATTTTTTCCTTTGTCAAATCTTTCTATTCTAATAAACAAAAATCCTTTTTGGACACGTGTCATTCTCTGGTAATTTCTCACCTTTATTCCTTTATTTTTTTATTTATCTCTTTTATTAAATAATAATAATAATAATATTAAACATCAATTTAGCTAAATCTATTTATATCTTTTGTTTTCATAATCTGAAATTGATTTCTTTTTTAACTCTAAAGTTTCAATCTTTGGCAATTTAAGTCTAAAGTTTCAATATTTGATATTTTAACCCCTTTGATTTGTGACACCTGTGTCACTTCAACCATCAAATATGTGAATCGTTTGCACATGTCAACTCTTGTTCGATTTTAAGCTTTAAATCGTTTTCTGGAGGGTTATACGCGCTCTGATGCGTAAATATAACCAGTTTAATCCAACGAACACTCCGGAATAGTGAAATAGGCTTAACATACCTTAAATATCCTTTACATAACTTAGAAATAAGTTTTGAAGGCTTTGGTATGGCAAAAACAAGTTAATTCGCTTACAGGGACTAAACTTGACAAACTGCGAGAGTATGCCAATTTGAACTGTAACAAACATTCCGGAACATGACCATAAGTTAAACATACCATAAATATCCTTCACATAGCTTAGAAATAGGCTTTGAGGGGTTTGGTGTGCTAAAATAAACTTTTGGGTCATTCAGGGACTATAAGCGTCAAAAAGTGCATAAGTTTGCATTTTCGCGCATAACTTACATTCTGAAAACATCCGGACATCCAAAAATTTATGTAAGCACTAAAATATTTTATTTTAGTGTTTGGCTTGAGAAAAATCCATTTGTCACGCATTTTGGATCGTTTTTCGCGCTTATGCGCATTCCGTCGTAATTAAGCGAACATCGCGATCGTACGGCCAAATGAACCGACATCTGAGATATTTTTTAGCACATTTTAAGTTCCCTATACTTTAACTTCATTTTAGAGCTTTGAAATGGGGTTAACGGGCCTTAAACGTGTCGGAAATGGCCTTAAAACACAACAGGGACCAAAACTGTCATTTCTGAAACTTGGTTCTGATCAGACATGGCCATGCGGCCCGCCTGAGTTTTGTGTGTATCCTGACGCGGGCCGCGTCAGGCTCCCAGACCAGGTTAAGTGAATTTAACAGCTGTTTGCAGCTGTTTTGCACTCCCAATCCCAATTCCAAGTGTCAATTCCTTATGGTGGGTGGCAAATTTACCTACCACAACATTCCAACACATGTACGGGTGGGATTCGAGCACGGTTTCCATGAAACGATCTTAACGGTTACCCGAAAACTATAAATACCCACCTCCACCCTTCACTTTTTCTCACAAGAATCTGATCTAATGTGCTCTAAGTTGAAACCTTTGTTTCATACCTGAGCTATTTTGATCTAGATTAGCATTCGGGGACCCTTCGTAAGTATTCCTTCGTTCTTTTATTGCTTTTCGAGTCTGAAAGTCAAACTTTGTTTGACTTTCTGCGTTGACCAGTTTATGGTCAATGCGAAGTTCGTTTGAACTTCGCAACGTGATTGTAATCACGATGGTTATAGTCCTTTGTGACTATGCCTACTGATTACCACGTTGTCTAGGGTCGTAAGGGCAAGCGACCTGATAAATCGCTTATACCTTCGAACCCGACCCGTTTGGTCGATCTTTAGGATTCGACCAAATACATTAGGTGACCATAGTATATAGGGAATAACCTTCCGAGGTTATACCTTATGGTCGCTTCGTTTAAGTAGTTATATGATAGGTAGTTTATATGCCTTAGGTAAATTACCAAAATACCCTTTTCATGTATAATTGGTAATTAAGCATATGTAACCTAAACTTTTGTCACATAACTGATTTTGTAACATGTTTAGGCATATAACACTTGTCATAGGGCTAGTTAGACGTCTCGAGTGCGCTTTTGCGCGCATGACGCGTTAAAGTAGCATAAGCTACCTTAATGGGTCGCGATGGGTCGAAAGCAGCTTAGGTTAGGTTTCATTTAGTATGTAGGCTTTGTTAAACCATATGATACGAGTCTCCATACTCGTTTGGTTTACGAACCCTCATTCTATCTAAATCCTCCGATTTAGGTCCGGTTTATTAACATAGTTACCTATATTAGGTGCCGTTTGATATCCGTGATCTCTAGCATTGCTTGGTGGTTATCTTAGGACTTCTGAGCAATCTCAAGTGAGTACATAGTTCCCCTCTTTTACCGTTTTCAAACTGTTTTGGGGTGAAGCATGTGTACCTATCTGTTATTTTCATGATTTCAAAGTATAATTGAGTATACATGCTATTACTTATCATTTGACAAACTAAATGACTATCTATGGTTTAAACATTGATTTCTCAAAGAACATAAAATAAAATGTTGAATTGTACTTATTTTATGTTCACCAGACCGGTTGTTAGTATGATATAGCGCTATAGGATTTGACACCCCATTCCTGTTGTCATGGAATGTCTGAAACCAATTTGTTTCTCCATCCAAATAGGGATTTCCTTTGTGGTATCCTTATAGTCTCAAAGGTGTATTTTGATGCACTAGGTCTGAATGAATTCTTAAATCACACTTTTAAAGTATAGTTTGATATACTCTCATGTGTGGTATTGTACAAAACCAACATATATTTTGTTAATCATCCAAAGCATATTTTTGATATGTTATTTACAAAACCAAAACATAGTTTAATATGTTATTTATCGCATCCAAAGCATATTTTGATATGTTATTTACAAAACCAAAACATAGTTTAATATGTTATTTATCGCATCCAAAGCATATTTTGATATGTTATTTATGAAACCAAAACATAGTTTAATATGTTATTTATAAATCCGAAGTATACTTGTAATATACTACTGAAAACTATTATTTTAAACAACTAAAGTATATTTAATGTACTATCTATCTAACGATGGGGTTTTGGTTAGTGTTTAGATAACGGGACGGGTATAATGTGATGAAAACATGGTAGATACGCCGCTGGTACTTCTTATATATAAGTGTTTTCATTACATTACATACCGTGTCGTTATTTAGTACACTTGGGTTAACGATATTGGAACTGAAATATACTTTAGTATATTACTCATCCCATTCTCTTAAAATCCAAAGTATACTTTCAAATATACTATAAGCCTTTTATCAAAATATTGTTTTAGAAGCAACTTATCTTATACAAACTCATTTCACAAGGTTATTCAATTAACCTTACATTTATTTTATACATATCATCTGATCTTATTGTTTTTCAAACGATTTACAAAACAAATCAATTTACAAGGCTCATGACTAAACTTTATTAAACATTTTTCTTAAAACTTACCAGTCATGAATCCTATATTCACAAAATTTATGTATCTCACAGGCATTTTTATGCTGACGTACCTATTTTTACACATGTTTCAGGTACTGCTTTGCAATGATTGTTGATACATGCTACATTTAGGATGGACTCGTGCCTTAGCAACTTTAAAACTTGGAAGATCATAGTTGTACTTATTTGATTGTATTAAAACAATGAGTTCATTTATTCAATAAAACAGAATTTATTTATTCCATGGTTATGAAACAATGATTCTGTTACAACACTCCCCGACGTTTCCGCCACGTCTAGTTGCTTTACGTGGTCGGGGTGTGACAGAAAAGTTGGTATCAGAGCGAATGGTTATAGGGAATTAGGTTATTAGTAATTCTTTGACCTAGTCTATAACCTTCTTAGGACCCTAACACAAGTTTTCTTGTGTTTAGTTTTAAAAACAATACCGTCACTTATTCTTAGGTGACGACCACAATAAGAACATAAATTTCTATCCCGCTTTGAAAACTAATCATCTGTTCTAGGATGATTTATTATATGGTTTTGAACCCTTTAAGTTTTCAAAATCCCGTCAAAGTTGGTCTAAATAATGTGAACACGTGCAAACTGGAAGGGTGGGTGCCTGTACCCTGAGTTTTCTGTCTAAGGCTAGAGTGTTCGTACAAATCCACATAATCGGACCAGTCACTCTTACCTGGGAACTCTTGGGGTGAGTGTCCACTTATAGGCGAGCATGTCTTCGCGATACATTATTTTTGACCTATTTACTTTGATTAAATCGCCGGGGTC